>PVJD01011181.1:0-48061 GCA_004026545.1 Mormoops blainvillei | reverse complement strand
TGCCAAGGTTGTTGGTGGGGACAGGACTGACCTACAAAGGGACAGGAGAAAATTTTTGTAGTGATGTAAATGTTTTTCATTCTACATATGGTGTTGGTTACACAAATCTATATGTTAAAATGTATACAACTGTATACCCAAAAAAACTCAATGTGTGTATTTTTTAAATTTAAAGTAACAAAAACTATTGAAAAATGAGAAAAGAAGTCTGTAATATGTATTACTTACTATAAAAATACATGAAAGTTATATAATATGAATTTATTGTTAAAGCAAAAATGTGTGAGTGTGTTTCTATATATAGAAATATCTTTTTATTTTTAATAAAAATAAGTACGAAAATATCTGTAAGGATCCAAAGCATTATCTTAACAAAAGTGAAATTGGGGAGAAGTAGAAAATGTGACTTATTTAGAGTAAATTTTTTTTTCCAGTGGAAATGAGATAGACCCGTTTTCAGTATTTGCCTTAAAATGAGCATGAATATCACAAGATAAATTAAGGTCTCCTCCCTCCTGAGATTCTATAATTAAATAGTACCTAAAATGAGTCCGAGGGATAGTAAGGGCTGCACGGAGGCCCAGGTCATTACTAAATAATGACTGAAGTTTGTCAATTAAATGTTAACTCCCTCTTGGTTTGATTTAATCTCTTATAAACCACTTAACATTTCATTAGTTTGAGGATAGACAGTAGCTAGGTGTAATTTCAAGAATAAGCAGGTTTTTCCCAAAAATATATTTTAAATTTTGGCTGGGTTTACCTGCAGGGAAGTTTATGTTTAGCCATTTTAAAGACCGATTTTTACATGTTTAAGGTTTAAAAGAACCTTTGGCACTCCGAAAACTGACTAGTATCCTGCCATCCTCTTTCTCATGAGTTACCTAACAATCATCTCAGCGGTTCTGGAATGCTTATTTCCAGAGCCTCCTAGTGCAAAACTGTAACCTTTGGCCCGCACTATGCAAAATATTAACTAAAGATAAATGGTTCTCTTTAATAATGGGTCTGTTAGTTGTTTCGTGGTTGGATGCATCAGCCTATCAACACTGTATACTAATTATAATTGGATTTATGGTTTTTTACTTGGTTCTAGTGGAACCAGGAAGCTTTGACAGTTAAGTCTGAATAAGATGCTTTGCATACACAATATTGGTGGTTTAAGACCTGGAAACAAAGTATGTGTTATCCACCCAGCAAAGGGTATACCAAGAAACTTGGACATGAAATCTTCTGAAAATTCAAATGCATATCCTTTCTTGATATTGTTTTACTGGATCCTTTGCCTGTAATGAAACTGTTCAATGAGTATAAATGACTTGAGTCCTGCGAGTCTTTTCAGCAATCAGTATTAGAATTCCTAAGGTAATTAATGAACAGAGCAAGGAGGATAGGAAGGAAAGAAGATCATCTCTGAGGGAAAAATATTTATATTCAGCTTTTATTGAATGTTTATGGTTCCAAAAATCTCAGCAGGCAATAGGCAGACAAAAATGACTCAAACATAACCTTTGATCATAAGATGTTCACATTGTTAAGAAAAATATAGATATTCAAAAAAAATCACAACCAGTTGTAATAACTGCTGAAATAGGGATATTTAAAGTAACAAGGGAAGGAATAAATCTCTGTGAGAGAGTTTATTAGAACTTTGTGTTTAAGTTTAGTCATAAAGAATGGGCATAAGTTATCAAGAAGTAAAAAGAAAAGGAGAAACATGTTCAAAAATAGAAGTATAGCATTGTTTATAAATTTTTCACCAATAGAGTTATTTCAATAAACTATAGGAATGCTTATGCAACTGAATATTATATAGTCATTAAAAATAATAAGAAAATTCTCTAGCTACTAATAAAAATATCCACCACAATGTAGTATACATCTTTATACTTCTAATCCTAGAAGAAGACTTAAGACATAATTAAGATCATGTCTTTATGATCAAGACAATGAGGCAGAAGCAATAGGTGAAGAAATATTGGTGGTAATTTTTCAAAACAGATTAAAGACCTAAAGCCAAAACTTAAGAAGTCATATAAATACCAAGCAGAATAAATATTTTAAAAACCACATAGTGATAAGCCTGAGTTGCCAGTCAAGAAGGTGGTGTAGGCACACATGGCTCGCCTCTCTGCAAAACCACATCTAAATTACAACTAAAATATAGAACAACCATCACTCTGGAAGATCATAAATCGAGCTGAATGGAAGTCTGACAACTATGAAATTGAGTTGAGTGGAAGTCTGACACTATGGAATTAAAGAAACCACATCCATCCAGACTGGTGGGAGGGGCGCAGACACAGAGCGGGCCGGTCCCACACCTACGTGTGGTGGATAAAACTCTGGAAGGGAAATCTCAGGAGCCAGGAGTCCCAGCCCCACACCAGGCCCCCCAGCCCAGGGTTCCAGTGCCAAGAAGATAAGTCCCCACAACTTCTGGCTGCAAAAACCAGTGGGGATTGAGTCGGTGGGAGAAACTGCTAAAGTCCCAAGCAGTTCCTCTTAAAGAACCCACACACAGACTCACCTACTCAGACTCACTCCCTCTGAGCTTCAGCACCAGGGTAGCGGCTTGAAAGGTACCAGTGGCACTCTGGAAGAAACTAAAGTGTCTGGCACCAAGGTGAGCAGAGGCCATTGTTCCTTTTCTAAACCCTCTCCCTGCAGAGTTGGCAAGCTGGTGCCATATCTGAGACTCCACTGACCTGGCTAACACTGTTTGACCCCCCAGTTGGAGATACCAGGAGGCTCTGCCCTGCCCAAGTTATGGGCCCACCCAAGATGCTTTCCCATGTGAATGTCTAGTCTTAGCTCTTGCTTCACAACTTCCTAAATCCTCTCAAACAAGCAACAGCTGGCATCAGTGAGCCCTGTTGGCAGCCAGATTAGATTCACAGCTTGGCTTCACCTGGGAATCTCCAAACCCCGCATAAGTAGCAGCCATCTCAGATTGCTTTAGGGCTCAGGCAGGGTGCCCTGGGAAAAAGAGAGGTGGGGACTGACTTTGGCCTGTACCACCCAGGAAACCCCAGGGCTAAGGTACCTAGTGGATGGCTACAGACCATGTTGTAACACCACCACCTTGCCCCTGCACAGCAGATCCTTCATGGACAGCAGAGGTTGGTGGTCAGTAGTCACAGCCAGTCCTTGCAACTAACTGGCCTGGGTAAATCCCTCCTATTGATCTGCCAACAGCAACCAAGACTCAGCTATAAGAGGAAGGTGTACTCAGCCCATATGAAGGACACACCTCAAGCACCCAGCTTAGGTGACAGGGGAGGCAGTGCTGCTGGACCCTACAGGACACCTACACTAAATTAAGCTACGCTACCACAACACAGAGTCAAAGGAGCTCTATCTAATAGATAGAAACAAGAACAGGGAGGCTGCCAAAATGAGGAGACAAAGAAATATGACCCAAATGAAAGAACAGATCAAAACTCCAAGAAAAGAGCTAAATGAAATGGAGATAAGCAAACTATCAGATGCAGAGTTCAAAACACTGTTTATAAGGATGCTCAAAGAACTTAGTGAGGACCTTAGCAGCATAAAAAAGACCCAGTCAGAAATGAAGGATTTAATAATTGAAATAAAGAACAATTTACAGGAAAACAACAGTAAAGTAGATGAAGCCAAGAATCAAATCAATGATTTGGAACATAAGGAAGCAAAAAGCGACCATGCAGAACAAGAAGAAAAAAGAAACCAAAAAAAAAAATGAGGACAGTATAAACAGCCTCTGGGGCAACTTCAAGAGGTCCAACATTCGCATCATAAGGATGCCAGAAGGGGAAGAGAAACAGCAAGAAATTGGAAATCTATCTAAAAAAATAATGAAAGAAACTTCCCTAATTTGGCTAAGGAAATAGACATGCAAGTCCAGAAAGCACAGATAGTCCCAAACAAGATGGATGCAAAGAGGCCCACTCCAAGACACATCATAATTAAAAAGCCAAAGGTTAAAGACAAAGAGAGTCTCTTAGAAGCAGCAAGAGAAAAGAAGTTAGCAGATGGTTGCCAGGTGGGAGGGCATGGGGGGAGAATGGGTGAAGAGGTCAGGGGGTTAATAAGTAAAAATAGATACTTACAGAACAGCCATGGGGATGTAAAGTACAGTATAGGAAATGGAGTAGCCAATGAACTTATACACATGAACTATGGACATGAAAAATGGCGGGGGGATTGCCTGAGAGAGTAGGGAGGTAAAGGGGAAAAAATCAGGAGAACTGTAATAGCATAATCAATAAAATATAATTTAAAAAAAACTATACAGCAATAAAATTAATGAAAACAAAAAAACTAAAACATTTTAAAAGCAGCCAAAAATATGAGTATCTTCAAATGAGTAACTCTTTGACTTTTGTATGACTTCCCAATAGGTATATTAGAAGATGATGAAGCTTCATCTTCAAAAGAAATAAGCAGCAACCAAAAATTATATAGCCAGAAAAGTTATCCTTCAAAAATTCAGATGCAATAAACTCATTAATAACAACTCAGTGATAGTAAAGTATAACGAAGTTAACAGAGGGAATGAGGAAGAATAATAATATGTATTCAGTACCAAAAAAAAAGTCAAGAAGGAAAGGAAAAGAATACAGAAATAAATAGAAAAGAAGTAGCAAGATTGAATAATAAAACACAATATATAACCATAATTAGATTAAAAGTAAATGACTTAAATATTTTCATTTTTTCAAAAATAGCTTTTTTAGCCCTGACCAGTGTTTGTTGGAATGCTGTCCCATAACCGAAACGTTGTGGGTTTGATTTCCGGTCAGGGCACATACCTAGGTTGCGGGTTTCCATCCCTGATCTAGGTGCAGACAGGAGGCAACCAGTCGATGCTTCACTCTCACATTGATGTTTCACTCTCTCCCTTCCTCTCTAAAGCAATGAAAATTATTTTTAAGATGAATTTTAAATTAGCAACTATATGCTACTTACAAATAACGCATGTAAATTATAAGACTATGTGATAACTAGCCACCAAAAATTTTCCCTCAATGTTTCCTACGTCTCAATATCAAGGTCTTTTGTAGGTCCCTTCCCTTGAACCTGGGATAAGTTTGTGACTTGCTTTGGATCAAGAAAATATAACATAAAAGATGTCTTATGACTTCAATGGTCAGTCAAAAGATGCCTTGTACCTTGCACCTTAATTTCTTGGAAAATATGTTCTGGGGAAAGATAGTCACCATATAAGAAGGCCAAATATGCTAAAATTACCTTGCTTTCAAAAAATTAAATTACCATGCTTTCAGAAATATAGATTTTTTTAAAAAACTGTAACCAAGTAAAGTACCCAACAAGCCTCATCTGTACATGGACATAATTCAGAAGATAAGATCCTAGACTTTAAGACAGTACCTAATGTGACAATGGAATGAGACTTTGGAGATGCTAGTGGAAGGGATAAAAACAATTGCAGGCCAGAAAACAAATTGTGGTACCTAGGTTTTCAAAAATAGCCTTCTAGTGAATCACACCTCCCAGTATTTACACTTCTGGGTAGTCCCTTCTTCCTGGAACCTGAGCCAGCCCTCTAACTCACGCTGAATTAATAGAATAAGGCAAAGTGGTGGTACATGACTTCTACAGCCACGTCACAAGAAGCCTGTAGCTTCTGCACTAGTGTCTTGGAATAGCACCTATAGGAAGCCAGTTACCGTGCAAGAATTCAAACTACTCTGAGGTGACATGCTGTGAGGAATCCTGAGAAACCCATGTAGAGAGGTCCTATGGAAAAAGGAAATAACTGATCATCTCTCAGCTACTTCAGCCATTCAAGCTGAGATGCCAAAAAAGTGAAGAAGAAAAATAATTTATAGATCCAGCCAAATCAAACTCTCACATGATTCCAGCATCAGCTACCATGTGATTGCAACTGTGTGAGGCACTCCCCTTCAGAAATGAGGGCTATTGAGCTGAGCCAGTAAACCCACAGAACCATGGGAGATGATACATTGTTGTTTTAAGCCATTAGGTTTTGGAGTGGTTTATTATGTGTCAGTAGATAACTGAAACAGAATTAAAAGGTTTAAAATAAAGGGACCCCCCAAAAATATGCAACACGAACACTAGCCAAAAGAGAAATCATAACTATATTAACATCAAAATAGACAAAATGTAAAAAGTATTATTATAGGCTAAGAGTCAACTTTCATAATGACAAAATATTTAACTCATTAAGAAAATAAAAATTTTAGCCCTGACTATTGTGGTTCAGTTGTCTGGATGTTGTCTCACGAAGCAAAAGGTAACCAGTTCAATTCCCAGTCAGGACACATGCCTGGGTTATGGGTTTGGTCCCTGGTCAGGGCATGTACAAGAGATAACTGATGAATGTTTCTCTCCCTCTCTTTCTCCCTCCCTTCCTTTTTCTCTAAAAAATAAATAAAAACAAATTTTTTAAAAAGAAAATAAAAAATTTAAATGTGTATGCATCTGATAACAAATCCTCCAAATATACAAAGCTAAAAGTGATATAACTCTAAGGAGAAATAGACAAATCCACAATCACTCTATGTGACTTTAGCAATCTCTTTCATTAACTGATAGGCTAATCAGAGGAAAAATTTATTAAGGATAGAAGATTTAAGCAATACAATTAACAAATATGATATACTAGATATATAGAACACTGTGCTCAACAACTATAAAATACATATTCCTTACAACTGTGCATAAAACATTTGTAAAAAAATAGATTATAAACTGGGTCACAAAAAATAGTAGGTCTCAAAAGAATGATATGGTATAAAATATGTCCAGTATCATAGTGCAACTAAGCTAGAAATCAACAACAGGAAGATAGCTAAAGATCTTTGGAAAGCATATCTTTGGAAATTAACACATATACTACAAGTAAGATATGTGTGAAAATGTCATAATAGAAGATTATAAACAATTAAAATGTTACACTTTGAAATTTGTAAGATGCAGCTAAATCATGCTTTAAGAGATATGCATAGCTTTAAAATGTATGTATGAAATTCAATTATCTAAGCATCCATTGCAAGAATTAGAAAAATAGCTGTAGTTTATACCTGAAAAAAGCTGAAGAGAAGAAATAGTACAAGACAGGAAAATAGTGAAATAAATTTAAAATGTATAATAATGGATCCACAAAGTCAATAATTAGTTTTCAGAAAAAGGTAAAAAAATTGTCAAAAACCTTGCAAGATCAGCAAGGTTGCAGGACACCAGATCAATACACAAAAATATATTGTATTCCTATAAAGTAGTTATAAACACTCTGGAAGTTTAAGAAAAATCAATTTACAATAGCATTAAAGAATAAATACTTAGGAATAAACTTAACAAAGAAATATAAATCTTGCACACTGAAAACTACAAATTTAAAGAAGCCTTAAATAAACAGAAAGATATTCCATCTATGCCACTTTGCCAGGTGACTTTGCATTTCTCAGGGTTTTAGCCATGTGACTTGCTTTGGTTAATGAGATGTTAGCAGATTAGACGTAGGTGTAACCATGAGAAAGTGCTTGTGCTCTAATGCTTCTGCAGTTGGCACAAGAACATACCGAGGCTAGCCCACTGCAGCAGGACAGCCTCGTGGCACCGTCGCCACAGTCACCAGTCAGGTGAGGGAAACCAGCTGAGATCAGCAGAATTGCCCAAACACACAGGCTCTAACCTGTGGACTCATGGGCTAAGCGAATGATCATTATTTGAAGCCACTGAGCTTGGGGCAGTTTGTTATCGTGGCAGGAATTAACTGGCACAGACCCTCAATGAGAGGGCGGGAACACAGACTCGGGGAAAGTGTCCAGGTGGTCAATAAACAGGCAACTTCGGAGCACAAAGTGGGTCCCCAACCACATTTGAGAACAATCAGAAAATAACCTCCAAACTCAAAGCAAATTAAAACAATAAAGATACATGAAAAATATCTACAAACTGTGCCATTTCCCCACTTTCTAACATTTCCTTGAATAACAAAGATGGTGTTGAGAACCAGTCTCCACTCTTGTCACTAAAAATTAGCCCCTCGGTTTAGATTCCCACCCCGTCCTAAAAAATTGAAAAAAAAATTATCCCTTGCATAAATTGTATGTAATTTTTTACTATAATTATACATGAAATTACCAGCAGCTTCTCAAAGAAAAGACCTGGGAGCATCATGCATTCTGGTGACAACTGCTACCTTTGATAACAGCCAGAGGGCACACAGGACATATTTTTCTTCTTTCACAATAATAATAAGAATCACAAAGTGTCCAAAGGTGTCTTGGGGAAAAAGCAAATATAGTCTGCATGTTTTAATTAATGGTGAGTGAATGTCTGCCATAGGTCAAGCATAAGAAAGACATGTGGGATGCAGGGCCATGAAGATCAGAGAGCTATTGTTCTGAAGCACAGAAATGAACAATCTATGAGGGAAGACAGACGGGTAACCTGCCAACTGGAACACAAGGTCAAATGCACCAAGTATTTTGTCAGGTTACAAGCTGTGGAAGAGACAGAACACCTAACCAAATTTATACAGATATTAGAAGGGAGACAGAAAGAGGAGAACCAGTTTAAAATTTTAACATAAGAAAGTAAAATTTTGTTTAAATGACATACTGTTTCTTCATGGTATTATGTATATCTTGATTTCTATAAAAGAAAAACATAATGTGTAAAGAATAACTCTAAATTACCATTATTTTCATGTCTGGGGCTCCCTAAAATGGAATTACATAAAGTTGTGGGTGAGAAGTAATTTCTTTTCAATTTTTCAAGAGAGAGATGGCAATCTAATCCTTCCTCTCCCCTAGACTGTACATTCTGTGAGGGAGTAAAATATGCCTTTTATTTTGTATTTCCCAGATGCCAACATTGTTTAGCATGCAAACAATTTTTGAGTCCCTAATGAGAGTTTAATATTATATATAGACATGACCTAACTTATAAATTCGCTGTTTTAAAGGTGCTGTTTAAAGTCTGTGGTTTTAAACTTGGAATGCATTTTCCCACAGAAGCACACTGTAACTGATAATAATTCCTAGGTTAGACTCTCTCGCCCACACTCCATTCACATGCAAAAATCCATCAATGTAGCTGCAGCATAGCTTTGCATTGGACCAATAGCACCATGAAAACTATCCACTTGACTACCGACATCTTTCTGCCAGCATGTGGGTCGGATGCCTCCCTGCCACTTTCCCTCCCCCAGCTCCGCCTACTGAGTATACAAAGGCACAGCTCTGCTCAGTCCAAGCCATTCTTAGCAGGTTTCAGGGTATAGGACACAGAGGTGACGTAAAGCCTAGTCCTCACTCATTTGTTCATTTATTCACTGAACAAATATTCTTGAACACATAATGTGTGTGATTCACTCTCGTTAAATAAAACAAAGAAGGTCCCTGCCTCGTGGAGGTTTTTTTAAGTAAATGAAAAATTACAAGCTGTGGTAAGAGCTATAAAGGAGACTAGTAAGGGACTTGAGTGGGGGCTCACTAGAGCCGCAGTGCTCAGGAAAGGTCCCTGTAAGAAGGTGATACTTAATTATCTCCCGGGTAAGTGTCACCTTTATGGGGCACATACGGGATCTGAAGGGTACACTATCAGCCCAACTCTGATCAAATTAGTGGAACCTAGTTCTTCCTGCCCCATGGGCAAGTCTAGGACATACCTATGGCTTTCCCAATCTCACTGAAATAATTAAAATTCCTTCAGTCTCTTAAGTCACTTCAAGTCATACTCTATTGCCATTTCAGTAATTAAAGCAACTATTGCTAACGTTTATTGTGTACTTGCTTTGGGTCAATCCCTGAGCAGGATGCTAGAGGCACTAAAATGAATCAGGAACAGTCACTCCACCCCAAATGTTCCCATTCTCATTGACAAACAACGAATGGGCAATTGTAATTAATGTGACATTTTATATCAGATCTATATTCTTGGCTAAGCCGATCTCTCTCTGCCTTACTGTTTTCATCTATGAAATGGGGAGACTAAGAGTGCCTGCTTCACAGGTTTGTGAAGGTTTAAAATGAAAACATTTGTAAAAGCCATAGAACATAATAAATGCTCAGTGAACAATTTTTAAAAACTAATCCTTTGTGATTGTCAAAATTCTGTGTTCCAAGAATAAATACAAGAAAGAATATTACAATGACCACTTTTTATCCATCACCGAGATTTAAAAGAATTTAACAACAAGTACAGTTCCACTGGTGCATTCAGGCTGAATATTGGTCCTACGTCCAGGCTGGAGGGTGGGGAGCGGGGGGAAAGCGGGAGGAGATGAGCGGGGCAGAGGCCATGCTCATCAAATATTCCGCGTGCTCCTCACCTTCAGTTCCAGCCTCCCTTATAGTCAGGTTAGATCCACACGACTTGGTCTGGCCAGTGAACTGTCGGAGAACATGACAAGTCACTTCTGGATCAAGGCAGTTAAGTGTCTGTGGGACTCATCCATCCCTGTGTCCCCCCGCCAGGGATGGAGGAAGGCAACCTCAGCTGTTCAGATTGTATGTAAACACAAATGAAACCATGACTAGGTTACGCTGTTGACATTCGGGGGTTAATCTGTCAGCAGAGCCGACCCAGCCAGCTGCCCAACAGACAGGGAAGGTCTGATTAGACGGTCAGTGCTGTAAGCTGGCACCAGTGCTCTCTGGGACTAGCAGGTGTTGAAGACATTTCCTCTCATGGCACTTTCACGAGCACGTCAGACATGCTCCCACACAGCACTGGAAACGGCTTATCTGCAGTTCCTTTGAAGCAAGCGATGCATCTCCTCAGATGGGTCACTAACGTTGCCTCCTTCAGCAACTGGACGCCTGATGGTATACTTTCTGCTGTGGTGTCCTGCCCTTTGCAGGGAGCCCTCCTAGGTTGTGCAAAATAAAAACCCCAGCCAGTACTCCCTCTCAGCAAGGCCTATATCTGGTATACCTGTGATCCACGGAAGCCGCTTCCCTTCTCCGGCAAGCCCCTCAGAAGCCACCTCTCCTTGTGCTACATGCTCAGCGAGCGCCACCAGCCACAGCCACTTGTCTTTACATTTCATAGACAAGAGGCAAAGAAATCTGTAGTGTTTCCACTGAAGCCCCTAACAACACTTGAGTGGAGAGGAAGTGCCCTCGCTTCTCCCCAGTGGCTAGGTGTGTGGGTGGCTGTTAAGGTTCAGAACACCAGTTAGTAAACCCCTGCTTAGGTGGTTGGGCACTTCATGTTAGAACGTGGAGACATTTTCAACCTATTACGTTTCCAAGCCTGTTATTGATCTACTTGTTTAGGTCTCAGGTAAAAGAGACATTAAAAGAGTCCCATTTTCACAATCTATTCTACCAGGATGGTCAAGAATATATCTCTCTAGGTTGGTACTGGATCAAGGTTGGAAAAGGAGACCAGACCTGGTGGCGAAGAAGGCAAGGCAACAGTCATCTGTTTATTCAACAATATTTGTTGAGATGGATGCTGGGCACTTGTCTAGATGCTGGTACGGAAGGTGAATGAAGCAGAAAAGGTACCACTGTTTCCTTTTTCCTTTAAGGAAATGCAAGAGACAAATAATAAATAAGTAAATAAATGACCAAGAGTGATTTGCAGAGAGATAAGTGATACAAAGAACACAAAAACAGGACTACACACTAAAGAGTGACATGGCGAAGAGCTCATAAAGAGCAATAGGTCAGATGGCGTGCCACCAAGCATATAGGTCAAGGCTCTCCAAGGAAACAGTAAAGAAACAGAACAGATAGAGGCCACACAGAGATTTATTGATTTATTTCAAGGAATTGCCTTATGGGTTATCGGGACTGGCAAATCCAAAGTCTGTAGGGCAAGCCAGTGGGCTGGAGCACTTAGGCAGGAGCTGACTGCTACAGTCTTGAGGCAGAATTTCTTCTTTTCAGGAAAACCTCGGTTCTGTTTTTAAAGTCATTCAACTGATTAGACGAGGCCCACCACATTATTAAGGGTAAGCTCCCTTAATTAAAGTCAACTATTGTAAATATTAACTCTATCTAAAAAGAACCTTCACAGCAACACCTATATTAGTGTTTGATTGATTAACTTGGCTCTGCAGCCTAGTCAAGTTGACACATAAACTAACCATCACAAATGGTTATTTAAACTGGACAAATTAAACTGAGATCTGGGGGATAAGACAGCACTAGCCACGTGAAGAACTGGGGAGGGGCGTTTCAGGCAGTGGGAGGAGCTAATGTTAAGGCCTTAAGGCTGATATGATCTTAGTGCATTGTTATGGAATAAATGTTTGTGTCTCTCCAAAATTCTTATGTTGAAATCTAATCCCTAATGTAATGGTATTCAGAGGCATGCCCTTTCAGAGATGATTAGGTCATGAGGGTGGAGACGTTATGAATGGGCTTAGTGCCCTTATAAGAAGAGGCCAGAGAGCTAGCACAGTGTCTCTTTACCATGTGAGGATGCAATAAGAAGACAGCCACCTAGAAGTCAGGAAAAGGGCCTTCAGCAGAACCCGGCCATCCTGGCACCCTGATCTTGCACTTCTAGCCTCCATAACTGTGAGAAATAAATGTCTATTGTTTAAGTGACCCAGTCAATGGTGATGTTTTATGGCATCCCAAGCTGACTAAGACACATATCAAAAGTCAAATGAAAGGTCTACACTAGAATGAAGCGGCTGACGGAGTAGAGATGAATTAAGAGAAGCAGAGAGGGCTATATCATATAGGACCTTGCAGAACATTATTTGAAGAGGCACTTTATTCTAAGTACAGTGGGAAGCTTCGGTTAAGTCCTAAAAGGGAGATATAGCTGGTTTTTATTTTAAAGATCACTCAAGTTGCCAGTGGAGAATTGGCCGCAGGCATACCAGTAGAGAGCGGCCAGGTAATGATATAGAAAGCTATTGAAGTTGTTCAGGCAAAAGACAAAGCGGGATTAGATACTAGTCAAAGTGGGAAAGAAATAGATTGAGCTGTGTGTTGGTGGTAGAACTCACAAGACTTACTGAGGTTTAGGACATGCGAGTGGTGGTGGTGGGAGGCAGCTGCATATATGAGTCTGGAGCTCTGGTTTCTGGTTCAGAGTGTAAGGGCCTTGGAAGTCATTACCATATTTGAACAACAAGCAAAACACGGAGCAAACTGTAAAATCAACCACTCTCCTTATAATCAGAGAAGGGAGGTTACGAAGCACATATCTGCTCCCTAACTTCGAGAGATGGACAGGTAAATTCAGAGAATCACAACTTGGCAGAGCAGATACCTGCAAGCAAACTTCCACAAGAACCAGTGCTGTAATTGACAGTTTGCTGGAGGCTCAGTGTGGACAAATCTGAGAGTCAAAAATACCAGGGGACCAGTCATGGAAGCCCCTAAATTAGAATTTTACCTCCAGGGATTCTACCAAATTCTTTCAGTAAATATTGGGGGGAAATAGTTCCCCTCCCCTGTACTTCTGGCAGAGGGAGGAGAACACTCTAGAAGATTCTGTTTTTGAGAAGGTCTGCCTCCAAGAGAAATTATTTAACCTGCTAGGGTTTTATCAGAACCTAAGCAACCTGGAAAAGGGGAAACACCAAACTCTATCCCACGCTGGCCATCCTGTCCCACCATGGAAGGGAGGCAGAGGGAAGAGCTGAGAAGCACTGGTGAAGTTCACAGGTCAGGGGCATAGGGTCCCTAAAAAACTGAGACATAATCATAGGACTAGAGAATACTTCCCCGACCTGTCCCCGGTATCTTAGGTCTATTTACTGCAGTTCTTTTTAGTCAGTACATCATGTCCAGCTATCAGGAATAAACTGAAAACCATACTGAAATGTAAAAGCACAATTTGAAGAGACAGAGCAAACATCCGAATGAGACCAGTATGGCAGCAAGGTTGGAATAATCAGACAAGGAATTTTAAAAAGCTATGATTAATATGTTACGGGCTATAGTGGATAAAAAGAGACAACATGCAAGAACAGATTGGCATACAAATGAAAATTCTAAGAAAAAACAGTTTTTTAAGTGAGAAATCAAAGATGCAACGAGCCCTGGCCAGGCAGCTCAGCTGGTCAGAGTGTTGTCCCGATGCGCCAAGGCTGCGGGCTGGGTCCCCGGTCAGGACAGAGAAGATCAACCAATGAATGCATCGATAAATGGAATGACAAATCTCTCTCTCTCTCTCTCTCTCTCTCATATCCCCCCTTCCTCCATCTCCCTCTCAAAATCAATTTTAAAAATACTGTACCAGTTGATGGGAATGCAGATTGGTACAGCCACTGTGGAAAGCAGTATGGAGATAACTTAAAAAATTAAAAACGAAACTGCCTTTTGACCCAGTGATCCCACTTCTAGTAATATACCAAAAGAAACCTGAAACACTAATTCAAAAGAACATAAGCACCCCTATATTCATTTTAGCATTATTTACAATCACCAAGATATGAAAGCAGCCCAAGTGTCCATCAGTAGATGAGTGGATAAAACAACTATGGGGTATTTACAAAATGGAATACTATTTGGCCATAAAAAAGAAGAAAATTTTACCCTTTGCAACAGTATGGATCGACCTGGGGAACATTATGCTATGCGAAATAAGCCAGTCAGAGAAAGACAAATATCATATGATTTAACTCCTATGTGGAATTCAATGAACAAACTGAACTAACAAGCAAAATAGAGACAGACTCATAGGTAGAGAGTAAGTTGACAGCTATTGGGGGGATGGTTGGGGTGGAGGGATTATGCAAAAAGGTAAAAGACTCATGGTCACGAACAACAATGTGGTGATTGCAGGAGGTGGGGGTTGTAAGGGGGATAAATGGTAATTGAAAGAATACAATAAAAAAAGAAAAGAAAAAATAAAAATAAAAGTTTTTAAAAAGTACTATACCAGAAATGAAGAACGTTTTCAATGGGTTTATTAGTAGACTAGACATGGCTGAGAAAAAAATCTCTGAGCTTGAGGTTATGTCAATAGAAACTCCTAAAATGGAAAAGTAAATGAAAAAAGACTGGAAATCATAGAATAGAATAGAATAGAATAGAATAGAATAGAATAGAATAGAATATTCAAGAACTACAAAACAAGTATAAAAGGTGTAACATACAGATAATGGAAATACCAGGAAAAGAGAGAAAGGAATGAAAGAAACATATGCAGCAATAATGACTGAATTTTCCGAAGTTAATGTCAGACATCAAGCCACAGGTCCTGGAAGCTCATAGAACACCACAGAAAACACTGTGGCTACTTCCTAACCATGCCAGTAAAAGCCAAGTGAGACAGTAAGACAAAATGGGTAAATACAATAGACTTTCTCCTTTTGAGTTTTATATATTATATTTGGTGACTGAAGCAAAAATTATAACATGGCCTGATGTGGTTTTAAATATATGTAAAGGAAATATTTAAAACTTAATGTTATAAATGGAAAAAGTAAAAACAAAAGGGAAGTAAAAAACACTCAAATGGATATTATGATGATACCAGTAGACTGTCATAAGTAGTATTTATGTACAATGTAATACTTATAGTAACCATTTAAAAATAAATGCGAAGAGATATATTCAAAAATCATAAATAAATCAAGCTGAAATTCTAAAACATAAAGTTTAACCTATAGGAAGGCAGAAAAAAGGAAACAGAGAAACAAAAATAAAAAACACATGAAAAAGCATAAAATGGTAAACTTATGGCCTAATTTATCAATAATTTTTTATCTTCACTAGAGGACATTTTTCCATTGCTTTTTAGAGACAGAGGAAGGGAGAGAGGAAAGGAAAGAGTAACATCTCTGCAAGAGAAAAGCATCAATTGGTTACTTCCCATACACACTGGGACCAGGGATTGAACCCACAGCCTAGGTATGTACCCTGACTGGGAATTGACCCTGCAACCTTTCGGTTATGGGACAATGCTCCAGCCAACTGAGCCACACCAACCAGGGCAAGTTTATTAATAATTACTTTAAATTTAAATGATCTAAATATACCAATTAAAATATGAGAGATTAGCAGAGTAGATTTAAAAAACATGAAATAACTCTATGCTGTCTAAAACAAACTTGAAATAAAATTATATAGGCAGGTAGGCATAAAAGAATGGAAAAAGAGGTACCATGCAAACATAACTCAACGGAAAGCAGCAGTGCTTCTGTGAACATAAGGTAAAGTTTAAAGCAAAGGAAATTAAAAGATAGAGAGAGAGATTACATAATGATAAAAGGGTCAATCTGTCAAGACATTGTAATCCTAAATACTTATACACAAAATAACAGAACTGGAAAATGTGTGAAGCAAAAACTGAAAGAACTGAAAAGAGAAACAGACAAGTCCAAATTCAGTTGGAGACTTTAACACCTTGCTCTCTCCCTCTCTCTCTCTCAACAATTAATAGAACAATTACAAAAAATCAGCAAAGATACAGAACTTAATAACATCATCAACCAATAAGATCAATAAACATTTATGGAACATTCCACCAGACAGCAGAATATACATTCTTTTTAAGTGCCCACAGAACATACACTAAGGTAGGACAAATCCTAGAATGTGAAACAAACTTTGATTAATTTTAAAAAATTGAATTGAGAGTGTGTTCTCTTCTCTGACCACAGTGGAATCAAACTAAAAAGATAAAATTTTTTAAACACTTAGAACTCAAATGATATACTTCTCAGCAACATATAAGTTAAAGAAGAAATCTCAAGGAAAATTTAAAAAGCACATTGAACTGAATGAAAATAAAAATAGAATGTATGAAAATTTAGGGGACAGCTGACACAGGGTGCTAGAGAGAAATTTATAGTATTAAATACATATATTAGGAAAGAGAGAAGTGTCAAATCAACCTCAAAGCTCCCACCTTAAGAACTAAGAAAATATGGAGCAAAATAAACTCAAAACAGGTAGAAAAAAGGAGATAATAAAAACAAAAGCAGAAATCAATGAAATTGAAAACAGAAAAACGGTACAAAAATCAATGAAAAGAAGACTTTTTCTTGTTTAAATCAATAAAATTGACGAACCTCTAGCAAGACTGACAAAGAGAAAAAGAGAGATGATATAAATTACCAGGATCAGGAACGAAACCAGCATTATTAGTACAGACCCTGCTGACATCAAAAAGATAACAAGAGAATATGCAAACAACTCTATACATATACATTTGACAACTTAGTTGAAATGGACCAATTCCTTTAAAAACACACACACACACAACTACCACAACTCACTCAAAAGAAAATAAATTATGTGAATAGTCTTACAATCCTTACAAAATTTGAATACATAATTTGAAAAAAAAAAACCCAAAATGAAGATGGTTCACTTGAAAATTTACCACACATTAAAAGAAAAATTAACACCAATTTCACAAAGCCTTTTCCAGAAAATATGAGAGAAGGAAATACTTTTCATTTTATGTGGCTAGTATTAGCTTGATACCAAAGCCAGAAAAAACAATTAAAAAGAAAACTAAAAACCAACATCCATCATGAATAAAAGAAATACTTAGGTATAGATCTAATAAAACATGTATAGGGCTTGTATGCTGAAAACTAGGAAACACTGATGAATGAAATCAAAGACCTGGGGAGATATATTGTGTTCTTAGATACAAAGACTCAACGTGGTAAGGGTGTTAATTCTCCCCAAATTAATACAAAAGTTTAAAGTAAATCCTATCAAAATCCCAGCAAGATCTTTTGTGTAGGTATAGACAAGATTATTCTAAAATGTGTATGAAAAGTCACAGAAACAAAGATCATTACAACAGATTTGACTTAAAAATTAATGTATTTCAGTTTTTTTTAATTAGCATATTAGTCTGCTAAGGCTGCCATAACAAAATACCACATGTTCAGTTCCTTAAATAACAGATACTTATTTTCTCATGGTTCTTGAGGCTGAAAAGCCCAAGGTTGAGATTCCGGCAGCGTTCAGTTTCTGGTGAGAGTTCCCTTCCCGCCTCGTGGACAGCGGCCTTCTCAATGCCCACTCACATGGCCCTTCCTCTGGGTGTGCGTGCAGTGCGTGCAGAGAGAGAGCACTCTGGTGTCTCTTCTCATAAGAGCACTAATCCTGTCAGATCGGGCCCCGCAATAATGACTTCATTTAACTTTAGTTACCTCCATTTAAGCTGTCTCCAAATACAGCCACACTGGGGGATTAGGGCCTCAGCATGTGAATTTGGGGGCAGGGTGCAAACATTCAGCCAAAACAGTGGAGAGGTCAATTTATCTGATTTCAATATTTATTATCTAGCTATGGTAGCCAAGGCTATGTGGTGTTGGCAGAGGGGCAGATACATACATCAGGAGAACAGAATAGAGAACACAAATAGACCCACACAAATATGTCCAACAGCTTTTGACAAAGGTGCAAAAGTGGTGCAGTGGAGGAAAAACAACCAAGTATTCTATGACCCAAGCAACTGGGTATTTGCATCAAAAAAATAACTTAGGTTCACGCAAAACTTGTACAAGAATGTTTATCGCACATATTTATTAACTGCCCCCAAATGGACACAACCACGATGTCCTTCAATGGATAAACGGTCAAACTGTGATATAGCCACGCCACAGAATCCTACTCAGCAATAAACAGAAACTAACTATTGGTGCACATAATTCTTCAGAGAATTATGCTAAGTAAAAATAGACAGCCACAAAAGATTAAATACTGTATGATTCTGTCTATATGACATTCTTGAAATGGCAAAATTATAAAAATGAAGAAGAGATTAATGGTTTCCAGGGATAACAGAGCGGTGGGACAGAAGGACAGTAAACATGGCTATAAAAGGACAACAGGAAGGATCTTGTGGTTATGAAAATATTCAATGTCTTGACCACACTGATGTCAATAACCTGATGGCCATGGTCTATATTGTTTTTGCAAGATGTGACCATTCGGGGAAACTCGGTGAAGGGTGCACAGGATTTCTCTGTATTATTTCTTATAACTGCATATGAATCCACAACTTTCTTAAATTTAAAAGTTTAATTTAAAAAGTGTTCAGACATTTCTAAAGGTCCTTCTGAACCTGACATTCTAATTGTCACCACGATTTGTGTGGCTGCCCCTAAGACAGTGTTTTCCAGTCTGACCCATGGAACGTGGTTCTACCTCCAGATGCTAATACGTAGTCGGTGGTTAAGAGGCCTGGTTCTATGGTCACACAGGTGTGGACTGAACATTAACATAATAAAGAAGACAAAAATTATAAAAACCTAATTAAATTGAATCCATAATTGCCAAAAGAGAACCCCAGAGTCCTTTCCTTTCCTTTTCTTTCATCTCTTTTTCTTTTCACTCAAGGGCGCCCAGTAGCATCCAGTGGAGCATGGGGTCCCCCAGACCAGTTTGGGATATGATGCTGTGTAAACTGCCAGTTCCTTTGATGGAGGGTACAGTTTTCAGTTTCCATTTTCAGTCCTCCCTCAATTCCTTTCTGGTTGTGTACGTGCATTTTGACAAATCCCTGCGGCTCTGCCTTTCTTTCTCTTTGTATTTCTTAGTCCTTTCTCCTGTATGGAACTCAGGGTTCCCTGAGGACAGGAACCTTGTCTTTGTCCTTGGAGTCATCAAGCACTTGCCCGTGCCTATCTCCTCTCCCCAGGTCTTCTTCTGAGTGTCCAGGCAGGACTATCAGTTCCTCTTCCAGAGAGAACCTGTTCTTTCTGCCTTCCGCCAGCATCTCACCTTCCTTTGGGGAACTGATCCTCCCCGAGTAGAATCATGTCCTTCTGGTGACTACCCATCACAGACTATCACCTCCCTAAATTGAGATACAACATGACCAATGATAGTACCCCATTCTCGTGGCCAAAGTGACTGGTCCATGGAGAGTATAAGACCCAAGCCACGCCAACCAAAACCTTTTTTTTTCTCTGGAATTTTCCAATTTGGAGTAAGAAAAGAGTCTTGCCTCTTAGGTCATAGAAGTTGGAAAGCTGCAAATTTGAAACTGTGTTGCCAATTTTGAGAAAGCCTGTCCACTGTTGGAGAGGATAAAGCCACTCAGAGACAGAAGGAGCTCTGATGGTAGCCAGAGAGCCTCTGGAATCCCTGTGGAAAATCCACTCCTCCCTTTACTTTAGCTAATGCATTTTCTTGCTTAGGTGAGTTCAGGTTGGGTTTTGATCACTGCAACTAAAAAATGATTTCTAATACACTCCCATTCAGCTTCTCATTCACAGCTGATCACCCTAATAAGCAGTAAAAATTGGAGCTTTTCATGTATTATTTTAACCCATTTGGATACATTGAACACAGTTTTGCTTTTTGATTTAAACCTGATTGTCGTAGCTCTCTAGGCACCTGCTGGGCTCTGTATGAGTGGAATAGATGACAGGTGTGTTTTGATGAAAAGGGGTCTTAAAAGATCTGAAGCATGGAGGGATGCCATGGGAGGACACAAGGCCACCTAGTGGAGAATGAGGACCATGGGGAGTAGGGTAGAAAAAGATCTTGGAATCTGGATATGGGCCTATGTCAGAAAGTAAAGAGCACTGGCTTTGGAGGCTAATAGACCTGAGTTTGAATCCTGAGTCCACCACCGGGGGCTCATAATGACTTGACACTTTTCGAGCCTGCAGTGCGGTGTAAGAGGTGGCACCCCCAAGGCAGTGTGCCCAGTGGCTAGTTGTACTAGGCACTGAATAAATGTTAGTCCTTTGCACTCTTTCCTGAATTTCCCTGTTCATGTTTACCTCCTTCTCTCCCGGCCCCTACTATTGTAGGTCTCTGGTTAACCATTGCAGACTCACTTCCGGGTAGCGTTTTGAAAGAGCTAATATACATTTGAGGGGTTACCCTCTTCTGTATCTCTTTTAAGGTCACGGCAGCAGAACCAGCTTCACTTCAGAGTGATTCAGCTGGCTCCACCTGGACACATGGCTTCCCTTCTCATTCCTGGAACAGAGGAGGGTCCCAGTGGTCTCCTGGTGGGGTTGGGAGCAGGGTGGCTGCTGGAGCCTAGGGTATTTGGGGACCTGGTTGCATTTGGGAGGAAAATATTTCTGTGACACTAGGTTATCAAAAATGAGGAAAGTATTCAAGAAAGTCACTACTGTATGTGGAGATGGGGGCAATCATAATCTCTTCTCTAGGTCCCCAGCAAAGCCAATGACCCTAGGCTGTTTGGGAAGGGAGGGGCGGGGATTACAACGGAATAGCATTTTTAAGAAGAAGAGTTGACTTCCGGAAGTAAGAAATCTGGTTCCCTATTATATAATCTAAAAATGCCCTCACCACCTACCCCCACCCCCACGCAGAAGAGAAGAAAAGGAAGGGGGGGACCTCCCAGAAATCACGCAGTCAAGGCAAATGCAGCGAAATGGCTCATTGGTTACTGTGGCAACCGACTCTTCCCTGCTCGGGCTGCTTATCCCACGATCCCTCTGTCACCCTATTTTTAGACTGAAGACAACGAATGAAAATGGCTTTAAAATATTTTTTTTTCCTTTCTGTATGTTTAAAACATGCTTAACCTTTTGAAGAAGGCTCCGAAGCCCACACTCCTGTGTAGGGCCCAGCCCCCCAGTCCTGATATGAACCGACCCTCTTGTCTCTGAGACACGGAACACTGAGCAGGGAGGGTGCGGGGTTTATTATGAGTTAAGTGGCAACAAATAAAGATGAGAAACCTGGAGAGGCTGAGCCAGGCATAAAGACCACAGCTACCTATGCAAAGTGAGGTGGGATTCTGGTTAGGCATCACTTACGAAGTCGCTATCAGGTGTGAGCTGAAGATACAGACACTGGAGGCCCGTCAAAAGCTGGAGGCCACATTCTCACACTTGGCTGTCGGACTGATGCTGGCAAGTTGGTTCCTCTTCTTGTGGGCTTCCCCGTGGGGCTTCAGGGATCTTTACAACATGGTAGCTAGTTTTCCCCAGAGCAAGAAACCAGAGAGTACAGGAAGGAAGCTGCAATGCTTTAGCCTCAAAAATCATGCTAATACTTCTGTAGTATTCTGTTGTTCACACAAGTCAGCCTTGATTCATCGTGGAGTAAGACTACACAAGACTGTGGATACCAGGGGGCCATCTGAGGAACTGTCTGCCACGTCTATGTCCTAGGAAAGGAAGTTTGAGTTACTTTCTGGAAGTTGGTCAGAAGAACAAGGAAACTTCTTTCCTAGAAATCGCCAGAAAACTTACTTTCTCTCTAATTGGCCCATCCTCAAACTAGAAAGTATAGCTAGGACTTGGGATTGAGCTAAATTAAGGCCAAGCTACATGCCCCACTATTTGGGCTCCATGGAGTAAGTAGAGAGGTGTGGACACTCAAATGAAAATCTGGGTAGACACTGGGAGAAGGGGGAATGTATTGGGGAGACACTAAAATGTTCACTAACTTGAGTGGTTTGACCCTAGGAACTTCTATTTCAGTAAATCCTCTAGTATGTGTGTCTGAAGAAATAAGGACTTCTTTAAAAGCATAATTGCAATACCATTATCATAGCTTTAAAAATTAGCATCATCATCAAATGTCTAATCAGCATGTAAATATACATATATATCTGATTGCTCTATATAATGTTTAAATTGTTTTATTTTTTAAACATTTTCTTTTTTTTAAAGATTTTATTTATTTATTTTTTTTAGAAAGAGGGGAAGGGATGGAGAAAGAGAGGGAGGGAAACATAAATGTGTGGTTGCCTCTCACATGCTCCCTACTGGGGACCTGGCGTGCAACCCAGGCATGTGCCCTGACTGGGAATCGAACTGGCAACCCTTTGATTCACAGGCCGGCGCTCAATCCACTGAGCCACACCAGCCAGGGCAAGTTGTTTTATTTTTATCATTTTGTTTTAATCAGGATCCAAATAAAATCTAAACACTGCATTTCAGTGATGTCTTTACAGTCTCATTTAAACTTACACATTTTCCCTTTTTTCCTTGCAATTTATTTGTTGAAGAAGTGAGTTCATTAATCCTGTTGACTTTCTCCCAGTTTGGACTTCACTGAGTGCATTCCCATGCGTCACTTACCATACTCCTCTGTCTCCTGTGTTTCCTGTTCACAGGCAGTTAGAGCTCAAGGCCTCATCAGACTTGGGCTTTTTCTTTTACCAAATATACTGTACAGATAGTGCCTATGTATGGCAATATGCTATTTAACAAATATGCCCCTTTTTAAGTAAGTTATTCCTTATTATCAATATTAACGGAATTAATATTAGATATTTATATGGAGAGGAGAAAGCTTTAAGAGTGTGATTGTAAAATTCTAGCACAGATCAAAATCCACTGGGAAGACATTTAAACAGATTGCTGGGCCTCACTCCAAGAGCTTTTTATTCAGTAGATATGAGATAAGGTTTGAAATCTCCACTAGTGACAAGCTCCCAGGTGATGCTGATGCTGCTGTTCTTCCAGTCGCACTTCGTGAATTTCGGCTTTAAAATCTAGCGGTTTAGAGAGAGGGACTGTGACATCCGAACACCTAAGACAGAGCTCTGGTTCTGCCATGTGCCCCCTGGGCAGTATTGGAAAACTACTTAACCTCTCGGCGCCTCAATTTCCTCATCTGTACAATGGGGTTGGCAACAATTTTACTCACCTCAGATACAGCACTGTGAAAGGACTAACGGCGATAACCCGTGTAAACCTCAGACTGAGCCCCATGAGTCATCTGTATTCAGTAAACGGTGGTGGTGGTGGTGTTAAGTATATTAATTATAACTATTATTTTCAATATTATTATTCCCTGGCTCATTTTATACCTGCAATCAGGGCATAAGAAATCATTGCATTATAGCAGTAGTGAGGAATCTGCCTGTGAGAACTGCAGCCCTGGAGACAGGAGTTTTTGGTCAAACTGTGGCTGTAAATTATTTCAAAGTAGAAAGTAGGAAGGACAATGTAGAAATGTTCTATATCTATGTATCCTTAAAGATTTCCTTCCAAGTGAAGTATCGTGCCTGCCACAAACACCAGTTCCACCCTGTAGATGGCTCAGTAAATCTTCCCGATGTCACAGATAAAAGGGCTCATCTCTCAAACATCAGCAGAATCATTTTAACATTGTGCAGGGTGTGCAGACACAAAGGCAGATAAACTAAAAAACAAAAACAAAAAAAAAAACAGACAAAGATATTTAAGAGAAATCAATAATAAGAGGGTCATCAATGAGTGTTTTGGAGTTAGGGTTAAGAATGTTTTCTTAACTTCGCCAGCCATTGTGAGTAAAGCTGTTGATTCCCTGGGTCACCAGAGCCCCCTCAGCTCTATCCCTGACTTGACCAGGCCGCCAACCCGAAACAGCCAGAAGGGAACTCAGGCCAATTTGGGCGAGGAAAGCACCGAAGAAGGAAGATGATGCAGGAACAGCTATGAGGCTTGAGCAGAGATTAAAATGAGATTGCTGATCCCTAGCAAAGAGGAATAAAAGGTCAAAATATGAGCGATACTTACGAGTGAAACTGAACTGAAAACTACTGGTGGGGAAGAGTAACACAGGGCCACGGAAGAGCCACAGGCCTGGGTTTTCATTATGTTCCTGCCGCTCCTGGGCTGCGAGACCTTGGAACAACCGCATGATCTCTCTGAGTCTCAATTTCTTCATATAGGACAAAGATAAAAAGAGTCATTGGTATTAGTATTCATATTATTACTATTATCATTTTTGACAGGAATATTTATGGACTGTGTGTCCTATCCGTAGGCACTTTACTGATATTTCTGCAGGTATTTTTTCATTTGTTCAGGTTGGGGAGGTTCACCGTCAGAGGAAGACAAGTCAGAGTTTTTAAAGTGTATAATAAAACCTCAGCTCACCAATCATGAAGAATATGAATATTATTTCAAACAACAAAGGACAGTGAAGGTTCAGGTTCCCACCAGTGTCTTTTATAAGTTCCCAACCAAAACCCAGTGACGACTGATGCTTGAAAACGGAAGACCATGGTGATTTTAACTTTTCATTCCCCTTGTATTTCTTTCAGAATTTCTAAGCTCTATTACGTCATCTCGACAGAACGTTATGTACTGAATACTGCTCTAATTCTTTATGGAAATAGTTTCACAAACCAGGATTTAATACCATTCCCTCATTTTTTTTAAACGAATTCAGAAAGTTTACTTTTATTTTTTGTATCAATTTTAGAGAGAGAGAGAGGAAGGGGGCAGAGAGTCACATACACACACACTGACTTGTTATTCCACTTATTTATGCATTTATTGGTTAACGCTTGAATGTGCCCTGAGCAGAGATCCAACCCGCAACTTTGGCATAACAGGACAATACTCTAACCAACTGAGCTACCAGGCCTACAATGCCCTCATTTTTAGGTTAAAAGTTTGTATTCGTTGTAAGGTATATAAATAATGAATCACTGTGTTGCACACCTGAAAGTAGTATGATGTTGTATGCCAAGTATACTTTAAAATTTTTTTAAGTTTGTACAGTTAATACGAAATAAAGGGTATCTTATTAGTTGAAGCAATGCCCACTATCTTGATCTACATCCCCAAAGATTCAGAACATAAATATTTGTTTTTAGAAATTAGCTCCAGGGAGACATTTGTCCAATATGCTTATTCATATCGGCTATGAGAGACTTGTAACCCCGTGCGCTCTCCTTCTGCCTTGGCTATGGGAAAACCTGGAATTAAGTCTTGGACTTAAAAGTAGACATTTCCCTCAGTTCAAGTTTTCTATAATAATTACTCAATGCCCTTCATTGCTTTCACTTCATCCTTGTATTTTTATTACAGTGCTTTGAAAGAATTATGATACATTGTCTCAAATAATTTTTTTTTAAGTAGCCAAAGTAATGAATGAATGAACAAAACAACTGAAGTTTGGGGTCTTTTAAAAATTTGTTATTGTTAATATTTTGCCAAAGTACCCATAAAGCTTTTAAGTTTAAAGCGTAATCCTCGAATTAGTTTCAGGCTTACGGAATGTAAATTGCGCTTCCAAGAGTTAGTTAGCATGCCTTATACTATGAATTTTCCTGACTGTGCTTTTATTGTGGTTTAATGAGACCATTATAAGAAATTCTAATCTGGGTTCTAAGCATTTGACATTGTTAAACAGCTGAATGAAAGAGAACATAAGAGTTGCAAAGTAGAAAATACATTTATTTTTAAATTGAATAACATTATGAATTTAACAACATCGAAATGCTAAAAAGCATTAGACAGCCCAACCAGTTCCAGCTTCATAAGGCCTAAATGAATTGGAGAACAATTTCTGAGAAGCCAAGGGGGTAAGGATCTGGCATCCATCCTGGGGCACTTCCCAGGAATGGCAGGGCAGAAGTTCCAAAGTGCAAGTAAAAGACTGTCTGAGGGTAAACGCTGCTGGCTGCCGGGTCTGCCCAAAGCACATCAGCGATAATTGGCTGCATGAGCCAGCCATAGCGCAGAGACTCTCATCGCCTTGGTGAGGCCCAGAACGTGCCTGGAACTCCTGAGGTGGGCCATGAAGGCCCCCTGGCAGACCATATAGAGCCCAGTACATCTCAGCTAAGCCTCGAGCTAATCTCTTCCAGAAGCCCAGAGGAATGAACTACCATTAGCGCATCCAGCAAACGCCCAAGTCCCTAAAGACAGACATCTTCTTCCTGGAACCCCAAGTCCACCCCTGCTCTGTGGGTGGCCTAAATGAGGGTGAAGACTCAGCTGTCAGTCTGCAGGGCAGCAAACACATCCACCTGCTACAAGGAGAACAGTCACCATCAATCCCGTCTCCTGACATCACCCACCATCTGTGCATTTAAGAGCCAAAAATTAATTTCTCAGAAACAATTATCATAACTTTAACCTTTAATTTATAAAGTAAACATGTGTCATCCAGTATATGGCTTACACTGTGTGGCAAACCAGAAAAAATAAATTTTTAAATGAAGGGCTAACTTGAGAACAGTTGAAAATGACCAACCTTTACAGTGAGGCAGGTTGCTGGCACAGCACCCTCTGCTGAGCCAAAGGGGTCTCTCCAACCCTTTCCCTGCTGCTAGAGCTGTGCCCGGGAGAGTGACTCTAAAGCAGCTTAGCCAGTAGCAACTTCAGGGCTAATTTCCCGGCTTTGGTTGTAAGCTGTAGAAATATACAGGAGGAAAAGAGAAGACCAGGAAGCCAGAGTAATTTCGGGAGGACAAAAGCATTGTTCTGCTTCTCTCTCCTGATCGTACTTCTGGCCTAAGGGCTGGGTTAGTGAGGACAGCGGGCCTACAGTTTGTATGGGCTCTTCTCACCTGCATTTTCATTGCCCCCTTCCCCACGTCAACTCCGTCCCCACGTCCACTCCGTCCACTCGCACTGAGGGTTTCATTCTAACAGGAATCTGCTTGCGCCTCTGGCTCTTTCTACTGAAATGCTAATCCAGCAAAGGTGCCACCAGGTGGGAGACAAGTGGTAGCCTCTCCTGAGGCATCTGAATTTAAAAGGAGCCTCTTTTAAGCTAAGTCTAAAATCTCCAACAAGAGAAGGCAGCTGCATAGGTAAACATGATTCGCTTCCTCCCACAACCACAACCACATCAAAATCACAACTAAACTACAGAACAACTATCATTCAGAACAGCAAGAAATCAAGCTGAATGCAAGTCCTACAACTAGGGAATTAAAGAAGAAACCACATGGAGACTGGTAGGAGGGGCAGACATGTGAAACGGGCTAGTCCCACACCCACAGATAGTAGATAAAAATCAGGAGGGACATCTCAGAGCTAGCGATCTCAGGCCCATATCAGACCCCCAAGCCCAGGGTTCCAGTGCCAGGAAGATAAGTCCCCATAACTTCTGGCTATAAAAACCAGTGGGGATTGAGGCTGTAAAAGACAGAAACTTCTGGAGTCCCAGGCAGTTCCTCTAAAAGGGCGGGCATACAGGCTTACTCAGACTCACTCCCTCTGAGCTCCGGCACTGAGGCAGCAGCTTGAAAGTCACCAGGGACAAATGCAAATACAGGAGAAACCGAACTGTTTGGCATCAGGATGAGAATAGAGGGGAAGCTTTCTCCCAGAGAGAAGTGCTGGCGCAGGCCGTTGTCCCTTCGGTGAGCTCTCCCCACGAAAAGCTGGCAGGTGAGCACCACAGCTGAGACTCCGTCAACCCGGCTCGAATTGTTTGCCCTGCCCAGGTGATTCCCTGAGGCTCCGCCTCACCCAAATTTTGGGCCCTCCCCATCTGCTTCCAGTGGCTTTTCCAAACGAACGGTTTGTCTTGGCTCATTCCTCAAATTTTCCTAAATTTTCTCAAACAAGCCGCACCTGGCCTCAGCTACCCCTGTACCTCTAGCTAAGGGACTCCAGGCCTAGCACTAGCAGCAGCTGGCCTTGGTTCACAGCTTGGCCTCACCTGGGCACCTCCAAGCCCAGCACAAGTAGTCACCTGCAGATCATTGTATGGCTTATGCCGGGTGGCCCCAGACAGAACACAGGTGGTTGCTGACCTTGGATGTACCAACAGCAATCAAGGCTCAACTACAAGAGGAGGGTGTACACAGACACAGTGGGTATACCTTGAGTACACAGCTTGGGTGATAGGGGTGACCGTGCCTCTGGACCCTACAGGACACTACTACATTAGACCACACTTCTAAGACAAGGAGTCAAAGCAGTTCTACCTAATACATAGAAACAAACACAGGAAGGCTGTCAAAATGAGGAAACAAAGAAACATGACCCAAATGAGAGAACAGACCAAAACTCTAGGAAAATAACTAAACAAAATGGAGAAAAGCAATCTACTAGAGGCAGAGTTCAAAACGGTGGTTTTAAGGATGCTCAGTGAACTTAGTGAGAAATTCAACAGTATAAAAAAAGATCCAGTCAGAAATGAAGGATACACTAATTGAAATAAGGAACAATTTACAGGGAATTGGCAGTATTGTGGGTGAAGCTGAGAATCAAATCAGCGATTTGGAACATAAAGAAGCAAAAAACAACCAATCAGAACAGTAAGAAGAAAAAAGAATACCAAAAAAATTAGGATAATGTAAGGAGCCTCGGGGACAACTTCAAGCTTACCAACATTTGCACCATGAGGTACTGGAAGGAGAAGAGAGGGAGTAAGGAAATGAAGAAGTATTTGAAAAAATGACAAGAAACTTCCCTAACTTGGTGAAGGAAATAGAAATATAAGTCCAGGAAGCACAGAGTCCCAAATAGGATGAACCCACGCAGGCCCACACCAAGACACATTGTAATTAAAATGCCAAAGATTAAAGATAAAGAGAGAATCTTAAAAGCAGCAAGAGAAAAGCAGTTAGTTACCTAAAAGTGAGATCCCATAAAACTGATTTCTCAAAAGAAACTTTGCAGGCTAGAAGGGATTGGCAAAAAATATTCAAGGTGATGAAAAGCAAGGACCTACAATCAAGATTACTTTACCCAGCAAAGCTATCATTTAGAATTGAAGGACAGATGAAAAGCTTCCCAGACAAGAAAACAGCTAAAGGGGTTCATCATTACCAAACCATTATTATATGAAATGTTAAAGGGATTTATTTAAGAAAAAGGAGATCAAAACTATGAACAATAAAATGGCCATAAATACATATCTATCAACAGTTGATTCTAAAAACCAAACTAAGCAAACAAGAATGGAGACAGAATCACGGATACAGAGAGCGTTTTGATGGTTACCAGATGGGAGGGGGCTATGAGGGAATGGGTGAAGAGGTGAGGGGATTAAGAAGTACAACTAGGTAGTTACAGAATACCCATGGGGATGTAAAATACAGTATAAGAAATGGGGTAGCCAAAGAACCTTCTCATGACCCATGGGCATGAACAATACTGGGGGGATGCCTGAGGGACAGGTGGGTGCTGGGTGGAGGGGGGAAAAGGGGGAAAACTGGGACAATTGTAATAGCATAATCAATAAAATATACTTTTAAAAAAAACAAATAAACAAACAAGCAGAACAGAAACAGAATCATAGATACAGAGAATGTTTTGATTGTTGCCAGGTGAGAGGGAGTTTGGGGGGATGTGCAAAAAAAGGCGAAGGGATTAATAAGTACAAATAGGTAGTTACAGAATAGCCATGGGGATGTAAGGTACAGTTTAGGAAATGGAGTAGCCAAAGAACTTATACTCATGACCCATGGACATGAACGATGGTGGGGGGATGCCTGAGGGACAGGTGGGTGCTGGGTGGAGGAGGGCAACGGGGGAAAATTGGGACAACTGTAATAGCATAAACAAGAAAATATAACTTAAATTTTAAAAAATAAAATAAAATCTCTAATGAGAGAGGGTTTGGGTTTATCTGAGAAAGGACCACACCCATGAAGGAGAGTTTTCCAGGCACAACTCAAATTACATTGCCCTGAGCAGAGGGCTTTCAAATGGGTCTGCTCAGGTCAGATTTAGGGATACAGAAAACTCGGGGGACAGCATACGATAGCCTGAACAAATTAAAATCCCTGTCTCCAACTCAGAGAAGTACAAGAAAATCTTATGTAAGAACGATTGCTATTGGGAAGAGGATACTTTTATCTAATGTTCAAAATGACATGAATTTGTTGATTCAACTTGACAAATATGCCTGGAGATCCTCTTAGGGGCTGTACTATGAGATACTGGAGTATACAAAAAAAAAAAAAATGAGTAAGACACAATGCTCCCCCCGCCCCTCAAGGTGCCCAGCCTGACAGAAGAGACAGACATGTGAATAATGCAATGTGGTGTGTGCTGTAATAGCTTTACCTGCAAAGTGCCCTCATCAGAGCGGCAAAAGTGGAGAAGGCTGCTTCAAATATTCGTAAGTGTGAGACATCTTCACTGTAGAAATGCTGAGATCTCAAATAATTTTTTTAATGAGGCTAGGACTAGATAAGGGAAAGAAATGGAGAAATGAAGCAAAAATAGGTCTGAAATTTAAATAGGACCCATTGCAAAAAAAAATTTTGCTTTTACCTTTTAAACTACAAGTCATTTCAGACACATGATTATGAACTGTATTACCGGAATAAAAAGTAAACAGAGCATGGAAGATGATAGCGCAAGTTAATATTAGAACTTAATATCCATGAAACCTTGGCCAGCAGTACACTCAGGGCTAGGACCAGGGAACCAGAAGGTGAGCAGAAAGATTATAATATAGAGGGAAAACTAGATGAAAGCATTACTGAATATTTCAATAGAAGTAGGACCAAGGCAATGGCACAAAAGGCAGAGCTACAGAGGCAGATGATTTATTAACAGAGCTACTAAATTCTGTGTCAAAGATAATTCCAAGACAAAGGCTGAAATTAAGAGAGAGTGAAGTGGAAAGTACAGAAAATGAGGAGTTTAGGCACCAGATTCTAGTCTTAGCTCCACTGCTAACAAATCAGGAGCCCTTTACGGATGCTGGTTTCCACATATGTTAAGAGGTTTCCATATTCTAGATGCTCTCTAAGTTCCCTACCATCCCATATAAAGAAACATGAGAAAATATAAAAAATAAAGTATAGTGCTCATTTAATTCATCTCATTTCAACAGTTTTGAGCACATGGCCTGTGGTGGAGAATAAGGAGCTCACAGTCTGGCACAGAAGTCAAATGAGATGACAACGGGTAGGAATAGTACTTGAGACTATTCTTAATTCTTCTGTTGAGCTCAGTGGTACCCGGCCTCCAAAATGGCCCCCGGTGATACCTGTTTTGGATAGTCACATCCTTGTGTAATTTGTTCTCATGTCCATGTGACCAACAGTATAAGGTGGAAATTGTGGTAAGTCACTTGCAAGATTATTAGGTTATAAGAGACTGCAGCTTCTGTCTCGGGTACCCCCCTTCTTCCTCACCTAGCTCCAGCTCTAGCTCCAGCTCTAGCTCCAGCTTTCGTGGATCTCTTGCCCTGGGGGAAGCCAGATGCCAGGTTGTGAGCAGCCCTATGGTGAAAAACTGAAGCCTCCAGCCACGAGCCACTGAAGACCTGAAGCCTGTGGTGATCACATGAATGAATTTAGAAGCCCAAGCTTTGCCATCCCCCGTGGAACCTTGAGACAGTCGGCTCAACAGCTTGACCGCAACCCTGTGAGAGACTCTGAGCCAGATCATGTCTTTGTTCTTTTAAGCTGCTAAATTTGGGGATAATTTATTATACAGCAATAGGTAACTAATCCAAGCACCACTCCTCCTTCCTATATACACTCACAGATATACACACACACGGTTTTTGTTTGAATTATTTTAAGAGTTAATATACATAGAATTATACAACTGAGGCTTAGAAGGTCAAGACGCTGCCATTAACTGACAATAGAGCATGGACGGGAACCAAAGTCTTGATTTATATTCAATGCTCCTCTCACTATATTGTGCCGACTCTCCATAATGGATTAATTTCATAGATAAAGAAATAAGGTCCCAGTGGATTAAGGAATTTGCTCCAACTTCTACCACAAGCAAGTAGCTGAACCTCCGCGCTAACCTACTGAACATGATTCCATTCTTTATAATAATCTTTCCTACTCTCCAGCTTTGCTGACCTTGATTGAGGTTATTAGCTGAGTGATGATTAAAGAAACAAGAGCTGTCCTTAGAAGGAGAGCTGGAATGCTTGCCCCAGACCTCTCTGCTCAAGGTGAGCTTTGTATTGGTGATTTGTACTTAGCAATATGTTCATCCGCTTACTCAACAAGTTGGGTTTTTTTTTTTGATACCTGCTTTAAGAATAACGTATTCTATGGGTTATAAGGAATAGAATAAGCTAGGACTTAAAAATCTAATTAGGAAGAAAGGACAAATATGAAAAATCAGAGTAAAATCAGTATATGTTCCCCTGCTGAATGAACAGCAGGGACAATATATGCAATCGTTATTTCAAAAGAATCATAGACTAAAAAATAAATAAAAGAATGAAGGAAATTCACTGTTTCCTGGTAAAATCTACCCTACCCTCAGGCAATGTAATCTAGACCCAGAAAGCCCAACTCTCATCCCTTAAAAGTCCCTTTCTCCCCTGGGAATATTCCATTAATTACCATTGCAAATACCGCCAGGCCTCTGGAGACAGTGCTTCCCTCTTCAGCGTTTTCGGTATGACTTGGTTGTAAGTCTAAAGGATTTGAATTCCATTGCTATAATTGTTGAAGGTTTTTGAGCTAATGGTACATCAGGGATGAGAACTGAAGAGGTGTCAGAGGCAGCGGGATTAATGTCAACATCCACAGATTTGTAATGGGTCACTTGGGCAGGTCTGCCACCTTGTGACAGGTATGGGCACCCTGCCCTCTGAGGTGGGGGCCACAAACCGGAAGGGGTGGTGGGAGCCTACCAAAGCCTGAGTGGCTGGCAGCTAAAGGTTTTTTTCATGCCCCGCTTTAGAGACCTTGTTTCAGCACGATAAATAGAGAACAAAGACAAATGTGAGCCTTTTAAGGTCAGTATGGCCCCAGGTTCTCGGTATTTTTAATTATCTGGCTCTCTTGTCAGAAAGTCAGAATAAACATATCGGCAACTATATACTTCCCCATCCAGACATAGGTTCATTTTCAAAGAGGACTGTGAGAAAAGGACTGGCAAACAGAAACAGGGTAAATTCTGAGCAGCGGAGAACTCTGAGCTGTGGGTGCTCTTCAAGTCGGCAGATGAGCAAGAGGCCCTCTGTACTCCTAGAGGCCCCACAGGCACCTTGAATTTAGTGTGTCCCAACGTACAGTATTTATATTCTCCTTAGCGCATGTTCTCCCTTCTTCACTCTGTGATTTGGTGAATGACATCTTGGCCCAAAGCTAAGGAGCCAAGCTAGATGCTGTCTGTCTCCCCACCTTCCAGTCACTCTGCACTCTCAGTTCGCCTTCCTGTGTCTCTCTCCAGTCTGTGTCCTCTTTGTATTGACTATGTCAGTCTTGGTTCAAACTCTTATTCTCACTGCCCCAGACTGAGAATACTCCTTGAAATGGACAGGTATTTCTCAAGGAGAGAGTTTCACAATTGCATTAGTCAGGGTCTCAGCAGGAGACAATCACACTCCAAAGTGGTACCTGGAGATACTCAAATGAAGAGACTGTTTACGAAGGTAGGAGCAGGCTCAGGGAATGGGCAAGGATAGAATGCTCCTCTCCCAAACTAGCAAAGAAGGAAGTCATTGCCACTGCTAGGTCTGTAGAAATAAGAGGAAAGGGAAGACTGTAGCTCTGGAACCCAGAGTGAGCTGCGGCTGTAGGGACTTCCAAACTAAACCTGTGACCTCGGATCGAGCCGCTGGCAAACTGGAGCCCAGCGGAGGGCACTAGCACTTTCCTGTCCTGTCTCTCTGCCCATCCCATAGTCTCCTGCTGCTGACTTTCATCGGTTGAACCCAAGAGGTCTGTGTGCAGGGGACATTTTCAGAAGGTCAACCTGCTAGAGTCAGGGTAGAAAGGGACGGAAAGTGGATCTGGGGGTGCAAAGGGAGGACACCTACAACGAGGGCACTTCATTGTACTCCTTTGCACATTAAGATATTTTTAATAGACTCCTGGCAAAGAAATCTCTTCTAATTTGTTTTCCTGATCTTTCTGCATCTAATCTTGCACAGTTGTACCTACTTCTGGTTGCCACCAGACATAACTTCTTAAAGCACGAATCTTAGCAGATTATTCTCTTACTTATAAATCTGTCGGTGGTTCCCATCATCCACAGAATGAACACCCCTCCTAACCTTGAACCATAACTCCACCTCCAAAATACACAAGCGAGCACCTCATCACTGACTCCTACCTGTCTCTCCAACTTCATCTCCCTCCCCAAAATTTATACTCCAGGCTACTGAACTGCAGTGTTTCCATGATTCCATGCTGCCCTTCCTTCTGGAAGGCACCCAATGCCTGTATTAATGTAAGCAAGTGAGTCCTCTTCCAAAAAAAAAACCAAAAACCTTTTGTGATGAACCAGACAGGATGACACCTATGTTTGCACCCCTGCTAAACTTAAAGCCTGCATCTGTTATAACACTCATTCATCACACAACATTAATTATTTGTATGATATTTGTCCCCTCAATTAGGTTTAAGAATTTCTTGAGGTCAGGGGTCATGATAATATAGCTCTGTACCCTGGCACTCGGTACAATGACCAGCACACAGTAGGTGCCCGGTGAATATTTGTTGAATTAAATTCCTCCACTGTGTAAGAGCCACGTAGGTGGTCAGCAATGGAGGTGGGACCTTTCCATGACACACCCCCAAATCCTAAGCAGAAAAGTAAGCAGTCTGAAAAAACAAAAACAAAAACAAAAAACCCTGCAACTTGGGTTCCTTGCATTTGGTTCTATCATTCTTACGTACAGACACTGAGGCAACTGCTGAGAAAAGACAAAGGATTGAAGTAAATGTCTCAATTTCCAGGGAACTTATTTCTGGAGTAACTTCTAAGTACCTGTCTGCAAACACCGAACCAGGATTTACGGTAGGAACTCTCCTCAAACAGGGCAGAACACATGTGCCCTGAGAGAAATTGCGTTTTCACAGTCTCTGCCCTTCTCTGAGTTCCTTGCTTTAGACTAATCATAAACGCAGATTTTCTCAGGTAAATCTGTACCATGAAGCAAGGAGTTGACAGGGTCAGACATGGTCTAAATTTGTTCAGATATTCTTTGGAAGTATGACTAGTTTGTTACCGACACAATTCCAGTCATGTTCAGAAGGGGCAACAGTGGTTGCCCTCCGCCCCCCCAGCTACGGGCCTGGCGCAGGGCAGAGTGATGGGAAACGCACAGCCAGACAGAAGCGGGGTGGAAGAAATGTTTAATCTTACTTCTACCCCTTATTGGCTGGGTGACTTCAGCCAAGTTACTTTATGCTTCTAAGGATGTTTCCCCATCTGCCAAACAGAAGTAAGACCCACCCCACATAGTTATTGTCAGAATTAAATGAGATAGCATCAGAAAAAGATGATTGGTAAGAACTCGATAAACTTTTGTTTCCTTTTTTACTACTTTAATCCTCACCTAAGAATTTTTTTTCATTGTTTTTAGAAAGAGAGGAAGGGGGAGAGAGAAACATCAATGCGAGAGGGAAGCATTAACTGGTTGCCTCCTGTATGCACCTGCCCTGGGGATCACATACATCTGGAAAAGGGAGCAAACCTGAAACCGAGGCATGTGCCCTGGTTGGGAATCAAACCTGCATCCCTTTCCCCTTCAGCTATGAGACGACGTTCCAACCAACTGAGCCACATGGGGCAGAGCATTATCTCCTCCTTTAAGAGGCCGCCTTTCTAATTTTATTTTATTTTTGTATATTTTATTGATTATGCTATTACGGTTGTCTCCTTTTTTCCTCCTCTTTATCCCCTCCGCCCTGAACCCCATCCCATCATCCCCATGTCAACATTTTCCCACCACCACTTTCCCCAGCCCCACCCCTCCCCACCTCCCACCTTTCTAATTTTAAAAGAGGCAGGTGGCTTGGATGGGTGCAGTAAGGTGCACTACCTTGCTTGTTTAAATTTCTTAAAAATAATTTAATTTAATTTAATTTAATTTAATAACTTAATTTCAAAGCTTCCTTATGGCAATACTGTGACAGAAATAAAACTAGGCAGTTGTTGCTATGCAACATCAGTAGTTTGCTGAGGGACTAGATATATCTTTGCCGTTACTTATCTTTAGTTGAATTTTGAGCAACATTTTTCTGACTACCCAGCATTATACTGTTCTTATTACGTAAGGGGAAACTGTTGAGATCGGAGATTGGGGGGAGTGCTGAGCTGAGGTTCACTGGACAGTGGCTGGTCCGTAGTCACCTCAATGCCAGACATTCTGTGTCCTTTTTCCTTTTGTGTTCTTTTTCCTTAATTTGTTTTTGCTTCTCATTTTCTTCACTTTCATCAAAGAAGATAATGTTTTTTTAGCCCTTTTCTTGACAGCAGTTTCCTTGGGCTTTGGACTTTGCCCTTTTGAAACAATAAATGTTAGAATTTATCTAAAAACATTATTCATAGCCTGTTTATCCAATAAATGTCTCCACTTTCCACTTGATAAAAGACATATCAGAATTAATGCAATGCCTTTTTAAAAATACTTAACTTTATGCTCTGAATTACTCTTATCCTCACTGTGCTGGCATGCAGTCCTCATACATTATATTTGCTTTCAGAAATCTCCCTCCTTAAAAAAAAAAAAAAGAAAGAAAGAAAGAAAGAAAAATCTGCACTACAACAGATCTACAGTAAAATCCCTAAAAGCATCCTGTTCCCAAGCCCTCCTTCCCATCACCAGCTCTTCCTGTTTTTTCACATCCTCCCTTGAATCTTCAGGTCTCCCTCACCCTACCATTTATTCCTAGGTCTCTTCGCCAAGCGTTCTGCTCTCACTCCAGCACATGCTTGGCTTCGTCCAGCACTTCTGCTCTTTCCCATTCTGATCTCACTGGCAGCCACGTGTTGAAAAGCTGAGGAAGTGCAGGAGGAGTGCTCAAGAATTCAAAGGGGGAATGTTTTGTGACCAGCTTTAGGACAAACCTGGGCTTAGGGAGCCTCGTGGGGAAGGGGTAAGCATTCTGAAGAAGATGTGTTTTGAGCTAGGAAGGCTTGCTCTGTTCTGGGAGAAATGATGACTCCACAACAGTGCACTTCGTTCTGAAAGGAATTCCAGGGCTTGCATGTTGATGCCTGTCCTAACCCACTGCCCCCCACCCACCTCCAGCCAGCATGTCTATGGTACATCTCTCTGCCTCAGCTAAAATATACTGGCCTTTCACTTGCCTCGCTCAGTCTCCCAGGATCAACTCTGTAGGCGATAAATGGTCAGGACTGAAAGGAACCGCTGAGAGCATGTAGTCTAACTCCCTGATTCCAAAACCTGGAGCCTAGAGACAAGGAGACATTGGCTAAAGTCATGTAGCTTGTTGGTGTCCCAAGCAGAGAGGGACTAATGGACTAAAAGAGAGGCCTAAAGGGTGGAACTTTAAAGCAAGGCCTTAGTTTATTATCTAATTCATATCTAATTGATGACTAGAGAATGGTGGAATCTTTACAGTCTCAGGCAGGAGAATGGAAGGCCCATAGCAATGAAGTGCAGAGTGCTAAAGTTACCGGGATTGTCGGTGAGCTTCAAATCAGACATTTCAAACAAGTTCCTGTTTCTCTTATCAGTACATCTGGCCCTACGGTCTTTGACAAACACTCATGTAGCAAGTGGACTGAGTGAGCAGCCGCTGTTTCCACATGGGGCGCTGGGCACTGGGGGACAGCGCTGCAAAAGGGCGAGATTCTGGTCCAGCCCACAGCACGCTGGTGCACTTAACGGCTAGGCAAAATCTCAAATGAAACAGGACAAAACAGAAGGCAGATCATGCAGGAACGCCTTTTTTCTCACAGAGAGGGAATAATTAATCATCGCTGGGAGGAAGAAGAGGTCAGAGATGTTTTCACAGAAGGGGTGGCTTTGAGCAAGGTCTTAAAGGAAAAACGTGGAAGTGGAAAGAAGGCAGCAAGGAGGGGGAAGGGCAATCCACGCAGCCCAGGGTTCGGCGAGCGGAGCGTCTATGGCTCCAGGTGACAGGGTCGGTGGCACATGGCTGTGCGAGAAAACGAGGCGGGGTATTAGGATGGACACGCAGGGGAGCTGGACTGTGGTGGGCCTCTATGCTCATGAGAGGGTTTTGATTAATAAATTCATTACATATTTATAGTCCACTTGGATAGGAGAAAGATTTGCAGCTATGGCATTTGGACTTTATCCTGTGAGCCACAAGTAGAAAGGTTTTAATAATAGGAGCATCGTGACTGGATTTGTGTGTTGAAAAGATTTTCAGATTTTCACAACTGACCCTTCAAATGCTAGGTGAAATGAGTAACTGTTGCATCGTTCCACGGGTGAAAGAACTGTAAAAGCTAAGCTATATTTACAAAGTGGGGAATATTTCAAGACGACTTAGCTTGTTGTGTCTGTCGAATTCTAAATAACAATGCTTATATGGGTTAGGATAAGACTGGAAGATGACATCAGCTTTTACTCCATGGGAAGTCTTTGAACCTCAACTAAGCTTCTAATGCCATTAAACCTTATAAAGCATTATTTATAATACAAAAGTGACCCCCTACCTAGACAGCCACATAATAGAATCACTAACATTTGCATAACTCTCTATAGTCACAGAAGACCATTATTCCATTTTGCTTTGTCCCCACAGTTGGGTAGATCAGCGTTCTTTGTGTCTCCATTTTACAGGGGAAGAGGTTGGGACTCAAAAAGCAGCTTGCCTAACGTCACAGTCACTCAGGGGTAGCGCTGGGAGTGGAACCTGGGTCCTTCTCACTGCACATTCCGGTGTTCTTTCCGCTGCAGCTAGCTAGCTAGCTTGCCGGTCATCAGTAATCAGCCAGGTCACCTTCACAGAGATGAGGGACTGTGATCTGCACCAAGAGCTGCCATCTCTTTACGGATGGTCTTGGTCCTGTCCTCACCCAACAGGAACAGTCACGCCTGCTCACTGACGGTCAGGGCGCTGTAAGAACATGATACCGCTTTGTGACGTGTGGAGTGCTAAACAGAGGTAATGCTCATCTGTATGTTCTTAGTATAATAGCCGATCCCCAGAAGCCGAGAAACCACCCATTTTTTAGAGTTGATGATAAAATATTTTCTCCTTGAATCTGCTTCTGTCACATGGAGAAGGGAAAATAGAAATAGGTCGTATCAGTAATGTGTCCCTCTTCCAGATTACCTTTGCAACTACAATGACACATAGACGGGGCATTAAAAAAAATCAGTTTTAAACTAGGAAAACAGTGGGCAAAGTTACTTCACTTTGCAGGACCTGTAATACCTTATCTGTAAAATGGAGTTGGATCCAGTGAACTCTAGGGTCAGTTCCTGTTATAAGACTGAATTATTCTGTGCAGAAATAAAACAAGTTTGTGTAAGATCTGATTAGGATCTTTTCCAGCTTCTCAGAGGTGACGCTGGGAACACGGTTTTTAAAGCCTACTTCTAGCCGTGAGCCATGTTTGACCGTACCCCGCCCCCAACTTGAGGGACAGGACAGCCTGGACTGATTTACCAACATGCAGCCGTGAGAGGAAGACCAGAGGCAGGAGAAGGTGGTCTCTCAGAGAATGCAGCAGCATGAAGAGCTCTCTTCAGTCTGTCCCCGTGGCAACCGCAAGAAGGGAAGGGCACCCCACCCCCCAAAAAGATAAACCACCTGGTTTAAGACAGTGGATAAAGGACTCGATAGGCATTTCTCTGAAGAAGATATACAAAAGGCCAATAAGCATGTGGAAAGAAGCTTTACATCATTAATCACCAGGGAAATGTAAATCAAAGCCACAGTGAAAGAGGACTCCATACCTACTAGGATGCCTGTAGCCCAAAGTGTGCACGACAGTCCACGGTGCCAAGGAGGTGACAGCCCTTGCACATCGCTGGTGTAGATGATGGAAAACAGTTTGGCAATTCCTCAAAAGGATAAACATGGAATTATCATATGACCCAGCAATTCCATGCCTAGATATATACTGAAAAGTATATTGAAAACAGGAACTCAAACAGATGCTGTTGTTTTTTTCAGCATTATTCACAGTAGCCAATAAGTGCGAATAAGCAAAATGTAATATACTCGTTTATATACGACGGAATATATTGTCAGCCATAAAAAAGGAAGAACTCCTAAGGACATGCTACAACATGGACGAACCATGAAAACATTATGCTGAGTGAAAGGAGCCAGACAGAAAAGAACAAATATTGTATGATTTCACTTATTTGAAATATCTGGAATAGGCCAATTCATAGAGACACAAAGTAGATTGAGGTTACCGAGGACTGGGCGGGGGAGAAATGGGGAGTTTTTGTTTAATGGATACAGAGTTTCTGATAAGAACAGATATTACACTTGAGCTTAGCCGAAAGGCCGGGAAGCCATTCAGAGTTTCTGTTTGGGTGACGAAAAAGTTGTGGAAATAGATAGTAGTGATTGTTGCGCAACATTTTAAATGTAATTGAGGCCACCGAATTCAACATTCAGAAAGGATTAAAATGGCAACATTTTGTTTATATATATTTTACCACAATTTAAAAAAGAGAGAGAACAGAAGAGGGCAGAGCTTGCCCCAGCTGCCTGTCCGAGACCTGCCCCCGGGGCGGGAGATAGCTCCACGCGGCGGGGCACAGGGGCACAGCCAGGTTGGGAGCAGCAGATGGTCCCCTGCTCCCCTCGGGCGCCTGGTTCCCGAGGCATGCAGAAGGCGAATCCCTCCACTGGCTGCAGGGCCTGCGCAGGGGCCCGTAGTTAGGCCCGACCCTAACTACTCCCGCCGATGGAGCATGCCAGATGAATCCCCCCTGCTCCCACTAGACCTGCAAGCACCCAGCCAAGGAGCGGCGGCAATAGCCAAAAGGAAGGTAGGAAGAAGCCACCACGTGTGTCCCTCGGCCTGTCCCAGACTCGTCTCGGGGAGGGCAGCAGGAGGAAGACGGAGGGAGGTGAAAGAGAACAAGTAATGCCAGGTGCCCCTTCCCATTAGACCACTGGGATGGCTACTCTAACCTTAACAGGGGGGAGGAGGAGGAGAGCTTTGAATTAAATGTAATACAGACATTTTTTAATGAAGAGCTTGGGGCTCACAAATTGAAACAAGAGCGTTTTGAGTAGCCCAAAGGGCCCCAAGTATCAGGAACCAGACTGAAATATCATTAAGGAAGCCAGCTCTCAGGAGAAAATGGTGGTTTGGCAAAGTTGGTAGAAGTTATTGGACAAATACATCCTGTTTATATTACAATGAGTGGAATCTGTTTAATACACAAGTTACGCATTGTGGCAGATGTAGGCCAGTGTCCCCATATCCATTCTCCCCTTTCCTTCATAGTAAGAGGACTTGTAGTTCTAAGCTTAGCAAACACCCACTCAGAACAGAAAATACATTTCTAATCCTCCGCTGCAGCTCAGTTTGAGTATGTGCCTAAATTCTGGACAACAGAACAAACATGGAAATAGGTGGCGGTTTTCTATCCTTTGCCTCCCTTATCCCCTTTCTTTTTCGAGCATATTCTTAAGATGTCAATTTGATGACCGGGGCTATAGCCAACATTCTAGATCATGAGGATCATGGTCACAGACGCAAGGTGGCAGAGGGGTAACCTGTAAGGATTCAGGATTCCTGGAAACTTTGGAGAATACGACCGATAAATCAGCCCTAGACATCCTAGCTTTGATGTGGGAGGGAAAAAGTACATTTTTAAAGCCACTGTTATTTTAGGCCTCTGTAACTCACAGCTGGACCTAATTTTATATGAAACATATTAAAAATATCATAAAAATAATCTACAAGTTCACATGTAGAAAAAAAATAAGAACTACATGATACTTCTGGACCTTGATTTAGTCAAAATAACATATATACTAAAAATCAACATTCATGGAGACCTTATGCAATGAATTTTACAAAGAGGCAAGGCTTACAGATGTTAAATAGCTTGTCTGAGGTCACGCAGTGTCGTAGGGCCAGGATCTGTAGGGCCGTGATAAACACAGAGTCTGTCCCGCGCCAGCAGCACGCCCGCTGTATGTCACACTGGCCCCGAGGTTCCTCTGGCAAAGACCTATTGTTGGGGAGCACTGGGACAGATTAAACTGCAGTAAAATTTCTTAGAATTTTTATAATGTGTAAAAAAGGGATTTGTTGATATTGGGTATAGACAATATTTGGTAATTAATAAAATAACAAAAAGCTGTAGAATTTGCTATCTTGGCTACTATAACTCTTATTACAGTTCTACAATACTCTTGTTTAAATAAAATGTAAATAATTAATTCTCAATTTGCTTATAAATTGAGTAATGCTGTACTATAGTACGAACCCAAATATATGTTGGAAAACAGCCACCAAAAGATGTATAACATTGAAAAAAACACTGTGACAACAAACCTACAATTCTGGCCAAATAAAGCACATAGTTGCTATTTGTAATAAATCCAATAAAGCAGATTATGTGAGCTTATTTGTATTGTGATTGTAGAAAGCAGAATTACTCTGAGAATGTATTTAAGAAAGGTTTTTTAAAGTTAAACACCTTTGATAAAGAAGCTAAAACAAACATAAAATCTGACCATTAAAATAAGACAGTTACCTTTGCTGACCAATTAGTTTGTATACATTGACTAAATATGTTTGAAACAGTGGTGATTCTAATTCACTGGCATTACTTCAGAAAATGGTATTTAGGAATATTCATCAGGAAGTTAATAATCCCTTACATTGAGTCCATGCACATGAATTGAAATATTGTAGATGTTTAATAAACATTTGCTAAATGAAAACATAGATGGATCAAGGTGGGTTGATGGGGGTTAAATGGATGATTGGATGGAAGTTGAATAAATGAATATGAATGGTACTTTACCAGTTTCAAACAACTCCTCTTACTTTACCCAAAAGTCATCTTGTGAGCAAGACGGCTGAAAAAGACATCACTCGCTTGTATCCCCACACACAATTTGACATACATCCATGGACAAAAATGCCTTTGTGGGAGCTGTGTGATCCAGCACCACACACCAAAGGACGCTGGAGGGGTCTCACCCACCCATGCATTGGGTGACAGGACTGCACACCCTAGCCGTGGACACTGCAGTGTTCCATAAACTGCCTCCAGCCCCTCTTGACCAAAGTCCAGGTGTCCCAGGAGGGCAGTCTTAGACAATCACCCACAGATGAGACAGCCGTTGTGGAAGGAGGTTGAAATATGCATCAGAGAAATTCCAGCACACTACTGGAGCAAAAAATTATACAATTTTGGATGCACTGGAGAGGGTAAGAGGGCATTTTGACTTTACCCACATCTGCTGTCTCCACAGCTCACTGCCAAGAGAAACCTTTCCTTATCTACTGTGGGAGCAAGAATGTGTAAATGAGCACCTGGCTTCCCCAGCTGTGAAAGACTCTGGCAAAGAGGCCATTTCTCTCTTACCACCCTAAAGAGGGCTGAGTTGTGATCTGCATGCCTGGGAGGGTGGGAAGAAGCCAGGAGAGGGGTAGAGAGGAATCTAACAGGGGACAAAAGAGATGTGGATCCTGCTAGCAGTGCCGTGGACTCATTAAGAAGTCTGCCCATGGGCCACCCCAATTAGTCCATAGGCACCCCCAAGGCTCCCACGCACGCCCCCAACCTGTGGCAGGTTCCCTGGGCACACTCCTGAGAGCAGCAAAAGTGAGCTTTGGCAGGTGCTTATAAGCACACAGACAGCCAACCTAAATCTGGGCCCCAGAGAGACCACAGAGCTTGAGCTGTAGCATTGCCTGTGGGGAGCCAAAGGAACACTATCAAACCAACAGCCCAACTTTACACCTCGAGAAACTAGAAAAAGAAGAACAAACAGCCCAAAGTTAGCGAAGGGAATACAATAACAAAGATCAGAGCAGCAATAAATGACGTACAGAACAGGAACACAATGGAAATGTTCAATGAAACAAAGAGCTGATTTTCTGAAAAGATTGTGTTTTTAATGCCAAGCCTAAGACATTAAGAGAGAAGACTCAAAAAATAAAATAAAAAATGAGGGAGGAAATCGTACAACTGAGACCACCAAAATACAAAGGATTGTAAAAGATTATTGTGAGCAATTACGTGTCAGCAAATTGGATAACCTAAAAGAAACTGATAATTCCTAGAAATATACAACCTACCAAGACTGAGTTTTTAAAAAAATAGAAAATTAAAACAGACTAATAATGACTAAGGAGACTGAATCGGTAGTCAAAAATTTTCCAACAAAAAATAACCTAAAGCGAGAAGGTGAATTCTACTGAATATTTAAAGAAGAATTCATGTCAATCCTTCCCAAACTCTTTCAAAAAATATAAAGAGAAGGGAAAACTCCAGCCTCATTTCATAAGGCCAACCTCACCCTGGTGCCAAAGCCAGATATGGACACTATAGGAAAAGAAAACTACAGGCCAAAACCCTTGCTAAATGTACATGAAAAAAATCCTCAACAAAATATCTCAATGAATTTAATAGCATATTAAAAGGATCACACACCATGATCAAATGGGATTTATCACTGTGATGCAAGGATGGTTCAACATATGCAAATCAATAAATGTGATAAACCACAATGATGGAATAAAAAAGAAAAATCATATGATCATCTCTGTAGATGGAGAAACAGCACTTGACAAAATACAACATCCCTTCATGATCAAAATGCTCAACAATCTGGGTATAGAAGGAATGTACTTCAACATAATAAGGGCCATATGTGACAACTAACATATACTCAGTGGTGAAAGGTTGAAAGCTTTTCCTCTAAATTGGGAACCAGACAAGGTGATTGCTCTCGCCATTCCTATTCAACATGGTCCGAGACGTCCTGGAGAGAGCAATCAGCAAGAAAGAGAAATAAAAGGCATCCAAATTGGAAAGAAAGAAAGAAAAACTGTCTCCGTTTCCAGATAATATGATCTTATATATAGGAAATCCTAATGAGTCCACCAGAAGACTATTAGAACTCACCAACGAATTCATAACTATTTGATACTGCTAATCACTCCTTTAATTTCACCATTCTCCTGGCTTTTGGGACATCACATATATCTGGTTTTCCCTTCTATTTCTGGTATCCTTCTCCTTATCTGATTCCTACTTATTGAATGTAAACGTTCCCTGAAATTTATTTTTCCTTGGCTTTTTTTCTCATCCACATTCTCTACACAATCATCATTCTCAAAATTTCAAATCTCACATATATTTGGAACAGACAATACAAACTTATAGTATCAATATCTATAATACAGTACTTTAAGTGTAATTTATCTTATAATTTTCTTAACATTTTCTTTTCTCTAGCTTACCTTATTATAAGAACACAGTGTATAATAAACATACAAAATATGTGTCAATTGGCTGGTTATGTTATTGGGAAGGCCTTATGGTCAACAGTAGGTTATTAATAGTTAAGTTTTGGGGGAGTCAAAAGTTACATGTGGATTTTTTACTTTATGAGGGGTTGGCGATTTATCTCTAAAATGAGGGAGTCCAAACATTGTATTTAGGGATCTTTCAGAAATAATATTTGATGTTTCTATACTTGACTTGAAAAGCACCTTATTCATTAAATGCATTTTCTAGGTACTTGTACAAAAAAAAATCTCGACCCTGGCTGGTGTGGCTCAGTGGATTGAGTGCTGGCCTGAGAACCAAAAGGTCACTGGTTCGATCGCCAGTCAGCGCACGTGCCTGGGTTGCAGGCCAGGTTCCCAGCAGGGGGTGTGCGAGAGGCAACCACACATTGACGTTTCTCTCCCCCTCTTTCTCTTTCCCTTCCCCTCGGTCTAAAAATAAATAAATAAAATCTTTTTTAAAAAAAACCTCAAAACCACATTTTAATCATAACAGGGAATAAGTTTAGAAGCCATGCTTTAGGAATTCTTGACTTATTATATATTTATATAAAAATATTTTGCATAATTATCCCGAAAAGCATTGCCAACTCATCAAGATTTCAGGGGCAAAAAAGAAGGTGAGTAGATTGCTCTTACTGAAGTTTAAAGGAACAGCTCTGAATCCCAGTAAATAGAGCAGAAGAAACACCATTTTCCCTTCAAGTTCAGCAGAGAATTATTTGCTTACTTGTGATGATTAATTTTATGTGTCAACTTAACTAGGGCACTATACTCAAATATTTGGCCAAACATATTTGGATTAACACTTAAGCTCTGAGAAAAGCAGATTATTCTCCATAATGTAGATGGGCCTCATCTAATCAGTTGAAGCCCCTAAGAAAAAGACTGAAAACCCCCGAGGAAGAGGAAATTCTGCCAGCACACTGCCTTTGGACTTGAGCTGAAATATCAACATCACCTCCTCCCGTGGTCCCCATGTGTGCCTACCCTACAGATTTTGTGCTTGCCTGCCTCCATCGCTAGCTTTAGAAATGGAAGGAAGCCCTGACTGGCGTGGCTCAGTGGATTGAGCACCGGTCTGCAAACTGAAGGGTCACTGGTTTGATTCCCGGTCAGGGCACATGCCTGGGTTGCAGGCCAGGTCCCCAGTTGGGGGCGTGAGAGAGGCAACTGCTTGATGTATCTCTCACACATTGATGTTTCTCTCCTTTTCTTTTTCCCTCCCTTCCCCTCTTTCCAAAAGTAAATAAATAAAATCTTCTTTAAAATATAATTAAATAAAAATAGAAGGAAGAGGATCATATGCCAAAGAATGTGGGCAGCCTCTGGAAGCTGGGAAAGGACTATGACCCTCAGCTAAAACACTGGTCTTGAGGGGAAAAGTCATATGTGTGACCACAGATCATAAGTGGTGTGATTTTCAGGAATGCATTGTGGACGTAAACAAGGACTGTCTGTGCTGTTATAGGAGGCAGAAACAATTCAAACCAGCATTTGATTGAACTCTGAAATGTACCCTGCAACCAACTACTGAATCAGAGTACAAGACAAATAACGATTCCAATGGAACTTGGGAAAAAGCACTAAATGGAATTTAATATTGTTCCCTGACTTATCTTTGTTTATAGAGGACTAATTGTTTTTGTCAATCCTGTGACAAAGAGAATTAGAGGAGACAGAAAGAGGAAGAACAATTTGGCTCTCAGTGAATTCTCAATAAATGATTGGTTTTGTTTCCCTGAAGAACACTACTGTAACCCCTTCCTAATCTGAGAAGAAAAGAGCCACCCCATCCTGTCCTGCTCTCGTCCCGTGTCCCGTGATCCAGGAAGATCTAGCCTCTACCAGAGGGCTCCTCTACTCAGTAATGAATGAAGGTAAAAGGGATCCACAAACTATAAAGTACCATGTACATGTATGACAACATAATTGTTACCATCACTATCATCATTTTAGAAATTCTATTTGAAACGCTAGATACAAGTAGGTATGCTCAGTATTACATAATGTGAAAGGCTGGAATCTCTAAGAGAAGGCAGACCACATAGGGCAGGGTGATATTGTGCTCTGCCTCCACAGCCCACCAGCCCAGCCACACATCAGATTATTAAAACCACTCCTGGGAAAGAACAGAACTCGTTGATTATGCATTCATCCCACATAGCTCTTGGCTCTAGCAATTCTCTACACCTCCAGAGACCTCTCATATTCCTCTTCATCTACATTATCCAGAAAAGAAAAAAGGCCAGCTGTCATAGGGAGTGATCTTTTTAGCACTTTTCCAATCAAAACCAGCCTTTGCTGACTTCCTAGAATAAATCCTGCCCTTGT
>PVJD01011180.1:0-47785 GCA_004026545.1 Mormoops blainvillei | reverse complement strand
GCAATGAAATCACAAACTTAATTTTGTTTTTTATCTACTTCAGGCCTATTAGTGTAAATTAAATTTCAACTTAATAGCTATAACATGAAAGCACATGATTTCCATAGAGTAGAGTAAAAGGGTAATTTAGTGTGTAAATTACAGAAGCATTTTCAATGTATAATATTTAAAAATTTATTGTACTACAGACAATAAAACTCCTATTTTTCTATTGTAATATATACTTCAAGTTTCCTTTTATAAATGATGAGATTTAAGAGGAAACCAGCCAAAGAGGACAGTAATTTGGAACTTCATGAAGACAGAAAATTTACTAGTTCAGATGTTTTTGGCTATAATAATCAAATACCCAACTAAAACTGAATTGAAAATGACTAAAATGAATTTTATCTTTTAATAAGAAGGCTGCGGTATGTGTGCCTTGGTTCAGGTACTTGGTGACTGTAATGAATGTTCATTTCCATCTTATCTGCCAACTACATCAGCACTTTGCCTTCGTTCCTAAATGTATTCCATCAGGATATGTGATGGCTGTCCCAGTTTCTGGTATCTTCTGTAAATGCCACAAAATCTGAGTAAAAAAGGGCAGCATTTACCCTAGTGTTTATGTTGTTTGTTAGTTTGTTTGTTTTAACCAGAGAGAAAAATATTTTCAATAGATACCCTGTGGTCATTTCCTCTTGCATCACTGACTAGGGGTCACTAATATACCTGTGTCATAAAACCACAGAAGGATGGAAAAGGGAGTGTCTGGCATTTTCAGCCCCTTTATTAGGTAGTAAGCTTCATCACACGTTACACATATTTCTACAATTATATTTATTCTGTTACTCATGTCTCCTCCTCTAGACTTTAGGCTTATCAATGGAAAAAATTATTTACTTTATTTGAATTTATATCCTTAATATTTCTATATATTCTCTTTCAAGAAGTGAAAGGGGGAAGGAAGGAAGGAAGGGAGGGAGAGAGGGAGGGAGGGAGGGAGGGAGGGAGTTTGTAGGTTTAAATATGGAGGACCTTCTCCTCTGACTAGAGAAAAATGTCAGGCCAACTGAGTAGCCTCAGAATAGCTTATCAGTCTGCTTTATTGAATGAAAGCTCTTTTGGAAATTTATTACATATATTAAATATGTGTGCGTGTGTGTGTGTGTGTATTTTTCCCCCTCAGGCATCTTTCCAAAAGCCAAGCTACTATTTCTTTCTCCTTGGTTCAGTATACTTTGCCTGATGCGACTTAGCTTCTAAAAGCTGTATCAAAAGATCCAGATTTCAAAATAATGATTTAGCTATAGCTTCCTCTGATAGCAAGAAATTCTTCTTTGCTTTAAATTATACAGTCATTTTGAAATTGTTTAATTTTTAATTACTATAAAGTTGAAAACATTGCCTGGTTATAGAATAGTTGGGTAATTAGGTTAAGATGGTAGAAATGTGGGTTGGATCCAGTTCCAGAACTTTAATGATCAGTTTTAGAGTCAAATGCATACCACTTAGAATACAAGGTCTAAGTTCCCATGGTAAGTTCCTTGGTTCACTCATTTTCATGTGCTAGCCTATGCTGTATGCTAAACAAGGTCAAGGCTTAACTGGAACATAATGCCCTTCAGGGTGCATATTACAATATAATGGGCCCAATCCTTCTAAGGTTAAAGCCGGAGTGTTTTCCACAGCTCTATGGAGCAACAAGAAAGCACAAACCATGCCCTGGAGCACCTTAACGTTTTTTAAATTATCAGCACTGTTGAAATCTTTCTCTTAATACTAGAATGAACATTACTGACAAATGTCATGGTTTAATGAGTACAGTAGCACAAATACTAAAAAATGGAAACTTTTAGCACAAAAAATGTATGAAAGGAAAGAAAGAAAAATGTTTCTCTTTTCTGTTGATAAGAATGAATTGTGTTTAAACATGTTTTATATATGCCATCCTGATCATAATTTGAACACAATTTATTCTCAAAGCATAACAGTTAAATAAGAGTCATTCTCAATTTAGATTTTAACTTCTTAACTATTGCAATAACTGTGTATATATATATATATATACATATATATATACACACACACACACATACACACACACACATATACATGATATACAATGATTGCTTAGTGTTGTTGAATGAATAAATACATGTATGAGTAAATGATGAGCGTGGCATAACTGTAGCATAAATATCATGCAGGATTTGAGAAGAACATAAGAAACAAAGCTTCAAAGCTTGATGAATGATACACTTTAAATGAAATTTATATGACTTCATAAGTCATTTAGAGTATTCTTCTAATCCTTCACAGAATAATTTTGAACAGCAAAATATTTTTGGTAGGTCGCATTTTATTTTTATTTTCTCGTGTGTGTGTTTCTCTTTTTTATTGAATTTATTGGGTGACATTGGTTCACAAAACAATACAGGTTTCAATGGTACAGCTCAATGGAACAACAGCTGCACATTATGTCATGTGCCCATCACCTCAAGCATTGTCTCTTTCTGTCCCATCCCCCACTTTGCCCACCTCCACCTACACACCACCGTTGTTTCTTCTAGCTATCTCCACACCATGTATGTGTGTGTGTATAGTTTTTTGCTTAATTTCTTCACCTTCTTTCATGTAAGTATTATTTTAAAAAATACAGCTGCTTGTATTTTCTATCAAGCAGTTGATAAAATAGTGAGAGAAAAAACTAGTGAACCATTTATTAGAGTAAAAGATATGTGGTACACCAAAGTGTGATGAGAGAAGTCAGAAAAAAAAGAAACAGAAATCACTCTAAATATTTCAAAGAGAAGATCTTACTGCAGTCAATGCCTACTACATTGATTAACCAAGAGTTTTGGTGAGACAAACTTGCTATCAAAGACATTAGGAAGCCACATCCTTAATGGTGCTAGAAGAAGAATGGAGGGAAATGGTGTCACTGGAACCAGAAATGGAGGCCAACCGAGAAGATCTAAAACCAAAGTTGTGGAGTGGGGTAACGTGGTCTGATGGGGTTTGGGACCTTGGAGGGAGATAACTAGAGTCACACAGGCAAGAGGCAGGGCCTACATAAGATCTACTAGGTGAAGCTAAGCAAGAGAGATATATCTTGCTTCTTTTTCTTCTCTTTGACTGGGCCTACTTGGAAGCCCATAGTTAATTTATCCTTTGAAATGTGAATCTGCAAAATGGAGGCCAGAGGCAAGGCATAGAGAATAAATATGAAAATAAACAGGTAAATTATTGGTGTCAGATAGGTAAATAATAAAGTACATGAAAAATGCATCTTGGAATATGGGATAAATTATAATTTTGAAAAAAGTTAGGATAAGTAAGTAATATGAATAATAAGTGAAAAAAAGTGTTTTGGAATATAATTTAAACACTCATAAAACACATGTAAGAACAATCTTTAAAAATTCTCCAGGAAACTAATATCAAACACACGTTACTAAGCACTAAAAAGTAATTGGAACAATGTCAACATGTTCATATAATATACTATGAATATACCTAGCATGTAGTTAGGGTATACCAAGAATATATCAAGATCATATTCGGTAAGTCTGGAATAGTTCCTAAATTTCTGTATATTAAATAAAGCTCTATAGGCAAGTTATCTGAATCCCCAATTAAAAATCATAGCCTAGAATATACTAGATTCAAATTCAAATGCCAAGTTGTAATCATATTTACATTTAAAAACAATGACCGCCATTAAGGATAACAACATACCTTGTCTAACTGCACACAAAGCACAGTCAGCACTCTGATCAGCAGATGTCATTCACAGCGATGACGCTGCCTACGAACCTCATCCCATTTCTGAAACCTTTGTATAAACAACATTTCCCCACACGATTTTACCTAAGGACCATTAATTTTTTTCTTTTTTCTGATTTGGCAGTGCTTCCAATTCAACTCATCAATAGTAATATATCAAATAAATGTAATTATATTAGCATGTTTCTTTTCATAAGGTAAAGAAACAAACCTTTGCCATTTTCCAGGAGCCCTCTCCTCACTGAGAATTTAATTTTGGGATGGCAAAATAACAGAAGTTTCCAGAAGGTTTAAATGTGTGATTTAATTGAATCGTGCGTTTCTGAAAAAACAATACTTAGCTACCTATTTAATCAAAGTGGTGGTAAAATATTTTAAAGGCAAATGTAGGAGGTACACTGTTTGTAACCAATGTGAACTTTCAAAAGTGAGAAAACAACTCCCCCATCTGAAATTGTTCTGATAAAACATAAAACCTTTGCCTTGCAGACAGGTAACTCAGCAGATAAAGAAAAATCTTTTACCATCTCTCATTAAGAACGGGCCAAAAATATCCAATGAAATTTTGCCTTTTTAACAGAAAAAAAACTAAATTAGTTTTGTATCAGTGTGATATGATATGAAAGCTAAACCCATCAAACATAGACAGCACTGGCAAGAACTGATAAAATTACTTTTTCCCAAATTTCCTATAAACTTTCTATATGCATTTAGGTTAGAGCTTACACTCTCTTCTGTACCATTCTGGCACACCCTGTCATTTTATTTTAGGACAACACTACGTCCTTTGTCCTTAATGCATCCTTTATACTTTACATACCCTCTGTTATTACTCCCATTTGCATGTATTAATTGTAAATTTTAACCACAGTACCTTTTATTTCACAGACAAATAGAGGAGGTAGATGATTATGAACTGTTCGTGATACATCAGCATTTTGTAGCAGACTAGCATAGCTTATGAATATACATCTCAGAACTTTTTATAGCCATATAGAACCCTTACAGAGCAACTCCTCAAGGTGGCAAAAATGAACACATTTATTAATAGACCTGAATAGATATAAGTTTCTTTCTGTAAAATATAAATGAGGCAAAATTACATAGACTTAAAATTATTTTTAGTATTTATATATTTCAGTATTCTCTCTTATTGGTAAATTATATATCTAATGAACACCCATTAAGTTACTTAATTTAGCTTGAGTGTTTGAAATTTTAAGTTACCTAAAGATCTCAGAAACTATTTTGATGACATAATAAAAAATATGATTGTTGAAATAAAGTCAGAATAATGCTTTATTTTGATTAAACCCAAATTTGCAAGTTTTTCAAATCTTAAACATCTAGTAGATGTGATGTTAGTTTATTCAGAGAGCAAAGTTGCATGAGTCTATGAAAAACATCCAAGTGGAATAAAATGTATGCTTAGTTTTCTTGACATTGATAATTCAAAAGACAGTTTTTTAACCAACAATATTAAAATAGTCTTGTTTGCCAAAGATGTTCCTAAATAATTGAAGTTAAATTATTAAAACAAGTTAGCTTCTTAAGGAATACTTTTTTTTCATATTGAAAGTCTAATTTCCCTAATTGTGGGAAATTTTAGTAATATTCAATTAATGTAAGCATTTACTTATTCCTAAACCTATCAGGATAGAGCTTCTTTAAGAGATGGGATGGGGTACAGGGCAGAGGGGATAAAGGTGGGGGGGATGGGACAACTCTAATAGCATATTCAATAAAATATACCAAAAAAGATTATATAATATAATTTCATAACACCATACAGTGGTAGGAAAATACTACACGATTCACAGATACATAAATATACGCACAGACACAGAGGGCTGTAGCTTAAAGGGAGCCAGGGGGATCTCTGACTTAATGGTGTTTGGCATTTTCATGGTGTAAATACTCCACCATGACCAATTTCAATCTACCAACATGATGTTACTAGTCACAGTGTCAGGAAGAGATATACAAAGAGGTTCTCAGTAGCCGTATGACCCACCTGCAGGACACCAATTCCACTTTTGTTAAAAAAGTGAAAATAATTAGGCACATTTTATAATTTCCTTTTAATGCCTTTCCAAGATGCTTGAGGAAAATATTCTAATTATGACTACTGTAGTTTATGTATTAACGTTTGAGAAGACTGGTCATAACACAAAAATACCGGAGTTAAAAACAAGCATACACTTCGGCTATGATAATGCCCAATTCCTTTTTATACTGTTGTTCAGTTACGGTTGTCCTATTTTTTCCCCCATTGCTCTTCCCTGTCCTGCCCCCGCCCCCGCCCCCTCAGTCAGCCCCCACCCTATCGCCCCTTACCATGGGTCCTTCATACACGTTTCTTGACTAGACCCTTCATTTTCTTTCCCTTATTATTTCCCTCCCCCCTCCCCTCTGGTCACTGTCAGTTTTTCTTTATTTCCATGTCTCTGGCTCTATTTTGTCCATTTGTTTGTTTTGTTCATTAGGTTCCACTTATAGGTGAGATCACATGGTATTCGTCTTTCTTAATCAATCAGCTTTCCAATTTTATAAACACAGAAAGGAGGAAAAGTAAAAGATAATTATAAGCATGTTAAAAGAACTTATCAGGAATTAGCATATGAAAGTAATTTATAAGAATAAGGTTATAAATGAATTGAACAAGAAAGATAATTAGAAGGGCAGTATTATTTAAATTAGAAAAGAGAAAACATTGAGACTATATTCCATATCTGACATAATTTTAGGCTGTTTATGCATTAAATGTTATTTTAATGATGGTTACTTATATTTGTATAACCATGCACAATTTACATAACACTTGCATATATATTTTCTCCCTTAAGCTACTGTATCATCTTTGTTTATCTAGAATAATATAAAAATATGTGGCACTATCAAATTTATTCTACACAGCAAACATGACACTGATAATACTAAAATCTAATTTTTTAAAAAACAGAAAATAAAACCATAAGCCTGTCTTACTTATGAATATATAGAAGTATGAAAGTACAAGCACAGAATTCAGCAATATATTCAAAGTATAATATATAATATTGCTTAGTGTTTAACTCAGAAATGGAGAAATAATTCAAAATTAATAAATCTATTAATATTAATATTAATATAATACAATAGAAAAACAGCAGAGTGCCTTGGCAAGTGTATTGGTTATGAAACCGGGTTGTTTGGATTTGCATCCTTCCTCTGCCATATTGTTCAAACTTCATTTTTCCCCTCTCCAATTTTGTCACGGCCCTTACTTTAGGATGTTTACTCTTTTGACCCTCCTACACTGAGCTTGGTAAGCTGGCCTGTTTTTCCAGGGGAATGCACATGCCAGTTATGAGCTGAGGTTTTTAGAGGAATAACAGGTTGGCACCATCCCTCCTGAGGGGACCAGCCCTCCACCATAACAGGATGCTCAAGCCAGCGTTGTCTTGCCCGTGTCTCAAAATGTGAAATGTGAGAAGCTGATCTGAGCAAATCCAAAGCACACAGGCCAGCTGGGTCAGTCTATCCCGGCGCAAGTTTGACGGCTTGCAACCAACCAGCAAAGCCATGAGTATGAAATCGTTGTTGTTGTGAGCTACTGAAACATTTGAGTGTTTGCCGTACTGCATTATACACAATGAACTGGCTCATGCACTAGCTCTGTGAGCTTGGAGAAGTTACTTAATACTAACACTTTAGATCCCTCTCCTCTAAATGATAAAATATAGTGCATAAATCACAGATTGCAGTGAGGATTAAGTTATTTAGAACATATAAAGTACTTAGAGAAGTGTACTGTATAGCAAATATACAATAAATGTCAAAATTTTTCGAAATTGTGGTAGAATTTAATTTGATGTTAAAAGACACAATGACATTTTCAATAGTATTTATTTTTTATTTTGTTATTTTATTTTTGTTGTTCAGTTACAATTGTCCTACCTTTTCCTCATTGCTCTCCCCTACTCCGCCCCCGCAATTCCCACAGTCAATCCCCTCACATTGCCCATGCCCATGAGTCCTTTATTCATGTTCCTTTGCTTGCTCCTTCCCCTTCTTTCCTCCTTACCCCCCTTCCCCCACCACTCTGGTCACTGTCAGTTTGTTCTTTAATTCCAAGTCTTTGGTTGTATTTTGCTCATTTGTTTGTTTTGTTGATTAGGTTCCACTTACAGGTGAGATCATATGGTGTTTGTCTCCACCGCCTGGCTTTTTTCACTTAGCGTAATGCTCTCCAGCTCCATCCAAGCTGTCACAAAGGGTAGGACTTAATTCTTTCTTTCTGCTGCATAGTATTCCAGTGTATAAATGTAGCACAGTTTTTTGATCTACGCATTTCCTGATGGGCACTTAGGCACTTTTAATAGCATTTAAAAGGAAAAATATAATTACTTCTTTAACATGTTGAAGAATATCTTTTTAAAGTGAATAACCAAAGTTACATTTTTTATGAAATTATACCATATATAAAATATATTCTAGAGTATATAATTCCATTTGGTCCTCAATTCCCAGGAAAACTATCAGCTTTCTCAGTGCTATTATATACTTTCCTTTAAATGAATGTAAGAAATTATAGCCTATATATTTCTTCATTTTTTAAAGATTTTATTTATTTTTCAGAGCGAGAAGAAAGCAAGGAGAAAGGGAAGGAGAGAAACATCGATTGGTTGCCTCTTGTTCACTCCCAAATGGGGACCTGGCCCACAGCCCAGGCACGTGCCCTGACAGGACACTGAATTGGTGACCTTCTGGTTCTCAGGCTGGCGCTCAATCCACTGAGCCACACCAGCCAGGGCTGTTCCTTTCATCTTAGTTTTTAGAAATCTCAAAACCAAATATATCTAATTCACTTAAAATAATCAAAACATCTTGATATATATCTGTTTTTCTCACTCTAGTAGTTTCTTTATCTTTAAGTATCCTGTTTTATTAAATCTCAAATGGTTTTAGAAGTGCCTTATATATAATTCTTAGGGGCTATTTAAAAACTTGATTCTGTAAAAATGGCAGAAAATTCATAGTAGTTGGCTTCATAAATATATTATCATGCATTCTGTGACATGTTGTTTAACTTTCCTGGGCTTCTCTCTCCACTTTAAAATTGATAATAATAATTTTTATAAGACATTCAAATTGTTGAAGGTATCAAATATTATCATGAGCCTGAGAATACTTTAAAAAATATAAATTTCAGTAAAATATAAGGGATTATTAATTATCTTAAATTGAGGCCAAAGATTGTTACTTAAATGCTTAAATTTCTGTTTCACTACAGATGTCTTTATTTCTGATATAGTTCTAGAATTCCACTTCCCAAAGAGATAATGATGTGCTTGGTAATAGAGCTAGCAATCAAAGTTTAATTATATCTTTTCTCAAGGTGATGTAAAACTTTCCTCAGTCCCCAAACAACACAAAATAGACTGCAGTAATTCTCTATAATCAATAGCTAATATTTATCAACATGAATAAATGTAAACATTGAAAATACCAGAATACCTTATCAAGGTTAGATGTATGTGTTTAATGTAGATTTCAGGTTGAAGGCAGTTGCAAAGCCTACTAGAGTAAAACGATAATAATAATGGAGCTATTTCTAATTAAATATATTATTAACCCCTAAATATAGACTGATGTTTGAAATGTAGAATACAGAGGGAGACAAAAGAGGGTTCACAGTTGTTCATATGGAAAATAATGCAATAATTTATAAACACTATGAATAATCTTTGTGCTTTGCATACTCACAACTGTAAACCTACATTTGCCCCACCCTGTATATGTAGAACAAAAACATGTAATTCCAAAATCTATCACAGAGAAATACAAAGTTAATTGACCTAAGCTTAGCCACACAAAATAGTCCTATATTCGGTGCTCTTTAAAATTTCTCTATAGCAGGATTTATAAAGTCTGTGTCAATGGGGCCAGACAAGTAAAATAAATGAGTAAAATCAGCAGGGTGGGGAACCTTGCACACTAGAGAGCATATGCCTTTTTTAAAAAGTGAGTGGCAGGTCTTAGCTCTTTCAATTGTTCCTGAAAACAAATATAAATCTAATATTTTAGGTTGGTCTTTCAAGAAAAGACAAAGATTGTGATTTTTATATTAACCCTCTTGATTATAAAAGGTTGACAAAAAATCTAATTATTTTTAAATCATTAAGCAGCCAAAAAAATCAGTTACATAGCCCAACGCTATTCAAATTATGTGCTATATCATAGCAGGATATTAAGTTTTGCCCTCTGTTTTTCCTTGTTCTCAATTATCTCCATTTTTCCCTCACCATGACTTGGCTTCATGTTACCCTTCCCCTCCTAACAAAATCCTCAAATCCAGTTGTTGTTTTTTAATACATTTATCTATCCCCAGAGAGAAGGTATGCAAGTATGCTTATTCTTGATCGAGTATCTTTCCTCATGATGTACACCGAGAAGAAAAAAAAAAAGGATTAGCCACTGGTTTTGCTTTTTGTTGATGATACTTGTTGAAAGTTTAAAGGAGAAAAGTAGGGATATAGATGTTCTGAGATGGGGGAATAGTGAGGATGAAGAAAGTGTGTCATTCCCTATACTATAAAAGAATGAGAAAGAGTTATTGGCCATCTCTCTCCATTCATTTAGTCCAATTTGTTAAGGGCTTATCATGCGTTAGCGACGTGTCAGGTATTAAGGATAGATAAGTGATTGAAAGTCATGAACTCTCCTCTCACATAGTTTATCATCTAGCAGAGGATAGATAATGGACAGATAGTTGTATAAATAATAAATTATTTAAAATTCTGAAAGCTGCACAGGTGAAATCTGGTGTGTTGTGAGCATATCTAATGGAGTACTCGCTTAGACCACGGGAGCACCGAAGCTGACCTTTCAGCTTGGACCTGCAGCGCACACAGAAATTAGCAAGGCTGAGAGAATGAAAAGCCTGGACAGAGCACATAGCATGCCTAAATTGCCTATATTCTGCCCCAATTGCAAAATCTTCCTGTCTCTCTGTCTCTCTCTCTCTCTCTGTCTCTCTCTCTCTCTCTGTCTCTCTCTCTCATACACACACTCAATTGTTGAAACTTTTGAAAGCCAGTTGGACAAATCATGCCCATTTAAGTACAAAATAATTTCACTTGCCATTTGTTTTTGAAGAAGTAGTGGAAATATATGTCTCATTGCCAGTTAAAATTTAATTCTATTAGAAATTTCTAATTCATTATGGACTAAGTTTTTCATTTTTTTCAAGTAGAAAGAGAATCCTGCCTTTTAGTTTCTGAAATTTTATAATTTGACAATATTCCTTAAGCAACCTGATTTTATTATATATATATTTTAAGTATGTTATCTCTGCTTCTCTCATTTTTATCAGGATTCAGGACTTCATTACAATGTGAATAGCTCCCTGGAATCTTGCAACATGGCAGCCCTGAGGTAGTTCTGTTACCTAATTACAATGCTAAGTTTAAGCACTGAAAAATAGATGTGAACATTAACATGATAAACTCTTATTAAGTATTTAACTTGCCTAGTGGAAACAGAAGCCCATGGACATATTCCAGAGTATCTGACTTAGCCAGGAGGATTCAACAGTCTGATTATATCATGTTTTAGAAGAATTTAGAACATTGGGGAGTAAATTACAAGATCAGTTATGATAGATTCAGCTCATTACAATATGCTTTAAGTTAAAATATTTAAGGTAGTCATGTCTTTTTTCTTTCTAGTTAAGACTGATTTTATTCTACGTTTCAAGTCAAAATATTTAAGGTACCTACATACATCTTTTTATGATTCATTGCATTAGTTATTATTTCACTATCCAAGTAGCTGCTAGTGCAGATAGAGCAGAATAAGAAGCCTTCTACTGTACATTACCAAGAAAATGTTTTATTTTTATTATTATTAGCCAAAATAAGACTGAAGGAAGTGCTTTTGCATATCAACTAATCTTGGGGTCGATATTTCCCAATGATATGGTTAATTTAAAATAAGTTGCAACACCTGACTCAATAATCTAGCATTATATTTCGGTCCGCAAGTATGTTTTTAGCTAAAAATGTCTTTCTGCTTTCACTGTTGATAATTTGTAAAGCCACTCCAACCTATGTCTCAGATTTGTATGAGAAGCAGAATTAAATACAGGGTAAACACTCCTGGGTCGACTCTGATGCCAAGGGCCTGGATTCGGCCTAGGCAGGCAGGAGACCTCTGCGCTCTCTAGAACGGCGATGACCGAAGTGAGACTTCTAATAGCAACTACATTCTGGAAGAGAAGAATATTTCTAACACATGCTGTAGGTAAAAACTTTGTTCACATATTCTGCTTCATAAAAAGTCATTTTTCTGCCAAGAAAAATTTATTTACCTTAAATATGCACTTGAAAATGATCTTTCCTGTCAGGCTTTGGCCTGAAAAAAAGGTGTCATAAAATAGCCTGGAAGAGAACTCTGTCCCCACATAATGTCCAGTTAGAGCTGGTTTAGCTAATATTTTTAAAGTGTTATAAAATGTGTTTGAGGCCTATTTGTATGTCAGTACATTGCTCAGCCTGACGAAAATGCTCTATTACGTTAAGTATTCTCTGTTCCTTTAATATGATTATATACTTAGTTTCTTATGTCATTCTACCACTAGTAGCATGATGTAGGAAGAGTATGTATCATTTCTCACATGTATAGATGCAAACCCTGTCCTTTGGACAATGCCATACTACAGGCAATGAGCAGAGCCAGTTCAATCTTTACACTGTCGTGTAACTGCACCTACCCAAATACCCATTTCTGGGTTCAAAGATTCAAATAACAATACATGCAAGTGGTTTGAAGGATTCATAAACCGAAGCCTGTTATAATATATATGAATGTAATTTCCTTGGGGAGACCGATTTAGACAAGTAAAGAAAAATTACAGAAGAAAGAGCAATAGTTGTAAAAACAGAGATAATTAATGATAGTACCCATAGACTGAGCTCTTATTTATGACAGGTCCTGTGCCAGGCATTCTTAAGTGTATTATGTTATTCCTTAATTTTACATTTTGCTTAATACATGTAGGTTCAATTTACAAATATTGATTTATATTTGAACATATTTATGCTAACATTCAGTTTAAGGAACAGTTGCATTTCCACAATAGTAAAATGACATGAATTACACTCCCACTCTACTTCTTTCATTAAGTCACAGTTTTTTATGGTTATTTGTTTTCAAATAACAAGCTATTTTCTATTAGTAAATGTCCTAATTCACTCATGGAGCTTCAGACTCACTGAGTGAAGAAAAGTTGGCATGATTTTTTATTAGCTCAGTAGTCAAAAGACTTGAAATGGATCAAATCAAAGGACCACCATGTGCCAAATGGATTTCAAGCAGTTCAGAAACAATAGTGATAAAGAGCAATCTATACCAAACAAATGATGGAGAAAAAAACATCTTATTAAATGAGTGTTATATCATGATATAATTTTTAAAACAAGAACAATTATGAAACTTAATCAATCATTTAATTTATTATTATTGAGACCAGTTTTGTAATAAAAATATTTTGAGGACATTTACATTAATAATTGGTATATCATCTTAAAGATAGTTACTAGAAATATTTGTTACCACATGTCCACATGCAGGGGTTTATACCAGTGACCCTCATACCTGGATTTAATTTAGAATTGCCTCAAGAGATTTTTCTAAATTTCCATTCTTAAGACCCACACAAGTACAATTCGCAGAGTGTCTCTGGGGATGGTACCTGAGCAAAGGTATTTATAACATCAACCCAGGTGATTCTAAAGCTTGGGAACCACTGGTCTACCAAAAGCAAACTGCTGGTTGGGGAAGAAAGAAACCAGAAAGCTGGTCTATTTTGTAAAACAATTGCTCCAAATTAAAATTGGAGCATTTCCCCTAAAAAAGCAAGTAATTACTCTCTAAAGTACAATATAGAATAAAGTATTTTCTTAATCTTTGCTTTAATACCCCCTTCAACAACACTTTGTATAGAGAAGAATGTTAGTTAGGGGAAAAAAAGATGAAAAGAAAGTGTCAAAGTAGATATTTCATTTATACATTATTTAAATGAGATTATAAATAAAACTGCCCTTAGACTAACACAATGAAAACCTTTTATTAAGTTGGAATAAGGAAGTTGCCTCAGTTGGTTAACTTAGAGAGGTAAAAAAAGTTCTCCCTTTCCTTACTTATTGCACCTGTTGCCCTGAAATAATTGTCTTTAGAGTCAGTAGCAGATTGGGTAATAAAAGTTAGAATGTTTGATTCTAAATTTTTTTAATATTGGAATAAAATAATAAAAAAATCATAACTGGAAAAGAACATACCATGAGCAAACTCCTCATATCACAGAAGAAACAAAAGAACTCTGGTTTAGCAGTCAGAAAACATGCGTCCTACCTAACACCTCTTTGATGGGGCAAATTACAAATTCTATAAATTTATTCACAGCAGAAGCTTATTTCTTGCTCGCAACAGCCATGAGCAGGCAAACCTGTCAACAGAGTTTTGTTGTTGACAAAACTCCTCCATGTACACATTCAAGTCCCAGCAAGCAGAGTCTCTGCCACCTTCCGTAAGTGGCCCCTAAGGGCGACCTCACATCGCTGTTGGATCCGGCTGGCGGGGAAAGGAGACAGACAGCCCGTTTTTTAATGTGTTTTGTGTCAGGCAGGGAGAGTGTTGCTCTTCGCCTCCACTTACGTTTTCTGTGACTAAAAAATAAGTCAGCAGAGCACAGAAGTGGAAAGGAGCATGGGCAGTGTAGTGTGCCTCTGTGCCCAGAAAAAAGAGAAAGGAGGAAATACAGGTTTGGGTTTTTAGGTAGAAGTTTCTGCCATTTTGCAAGTATCACTCCCCTAAGTGAAAAATATTATGACCAAGGCTGAGGTAAAATAGATGTGAACAGTGAGAGAGGTGGAGGAAGAAGGCAAAGGTGAGAAAGTGCAGATATTAGTATTTTGTTGTGGTTGTTTAAGTGACAGTCATCTTTGATGGAAAAAACTGAACCAACCAGGAGTATGACGGGTTTAGAAATTAGGGACTATCTGTGCTGGTGCGAAGGGCACTCTTACACCAGATTCTAAGAAGCAAAGGAAGCACAGGTAACTCCTACTATAATATTTTAAATAAATAATTCCTTCATTCTATCAATGCTTGTATAAAAATTGTAAAGAAACTTGAGGAATCATCCTGCCCCTCTCCCCACTTTTCCAAAGATTCTTGTTGGTAGTAGTCCTTCCAAGAAAATTCAACACAATTCAATATGAGTTAAATAAACAACATATATGAGGTCTGTCCAGAAGGTATCCAACCACATAAGAGACACTTATTGAAGAAGATACAAGATACAAGAAACATTGTACATAGGACAATGACACCTCAGTCCCCTTCAAAGTAGGCATCTTGGGGCCTCACACAATTCTCCCAGTTGCCATCAGCTGCCCTGTCATATCTCCTGAATCTCATTGACAGTTTGAAATCTCTTCCCTTTCAAAGGTGATTCTAGTTTTAGGAAAAGCCAGAAGTCACAGGCCACCAAATCTGGGCTGTAGGGCAACTGAGTCACCTTGGTGATTTGATGTTTCACCGGAAAACAAGACATGATACATGAGTGGGTACATTGTCATAATGAAGCTGCCAAAGACCAGTGGCCCATAGCTGCAGCCTTTTGAATCATCCAAATAGTTTCTACGAAGGAATGTTCAAGCTTAATGTAAAATTTGTTGCAAACTCATTGCTCTACTTGCTCATTTTGAATGCGACGACCACACAGTACACATGTTCACTCAAGGGCTGCATCTACCACCCCCACTGACTTCTACAGTGAGTTCATCATAGCTCACTCATATGCATTCCAGTCTATTCGCCTTGGCTGCCAGGTTACACTGATGTAGTGCAAACTGTTCTTACTATAGTAACAATAGCTGGGCTTTTTCCAGACAAGATCCCATAAGAAATATGGGAAGAATAGCAATAAAACAAGTAAAAAACAAGAAAAAAATCAAAGAAAAATGCCATCTCAAGACAATAAAAATTGTTAACACAACATTAACAATTAGCTAAAAGTATTTTTAGAATTAAGAAAAAGTTGTTTAACAATATTTTAAAATAAATTTAGCCCTGTTGGCTAAAGTTAGGGAAAGAGGACACAGCTAATTTGTTTATCTTCTTGCATGTATCAGCAAGCTATTTAATTTATAGTAATGCAACCTCTCCAGCTTTCTTTTTTTTAGTGTTTACCTTGTAAATTTCATATTTTATGCTCAGTGAATTGATCATTCAGTAATGATGGTAAACAGAAACAGAGTACTCTTCACCAAAGTATCTATCATTAAAGAAAACCAACATCAGAAGGCAAATGATTCTAGATATAACCAAAGACAAAGGGAAAGATCTTGAGACAGAATAAATAGAAGTAAAGATTTGTTCTACAAAATAGTACTAGGGTTGACTTATGAGGTTAATGTATATGTAGAATTTGAGGAGCACAAAAATAATAAAGCAAAACAAAACAATACATAAATGGATTTCAGTATATCCAATTCTCTGTCATGAGAGCAAAGAGAAATAATTTGCATGAGGCCTTCCTTAATATGACAGTGATACATTTCCAGTTCTCTAGGATGGTACTCCACAAGTTGACAATTTATGATAATACAAATGTTTTGTATTTGCACTGTTCAATACTGTTGCCTAGCCACAATGAGCACTTAAAATGTTGTTTGCATGTCAATTTTTAATTTAATTTTAACAAATTTAATTGTAATCACATACATGTAACTACTGGTTATCAAATTGCATAGCAAACCTCTAGGATAATAATTAAAATGGGAGAGAAAGGTAAAAACTAATTAGATAATAGAGAAAAATAATATCAAAAATAGATTTGATTAATTGAAAAACATAAGAAAGTGGAGAAGTCTTATTCTAAATAAAAATTTTTTCAGAGAAAATTGGGTTTACCTCTACCTGTAGTCTCCACCACCCTGGCACTGCTTTAAATTAAAATATCTTTTTGAGGTTTCTATGAAAATAGTTTGAATTTCATTGCAAAGGCATGGGTTGCCAAGGTATGAATTCTCAGTAGAAATGCATAACTTTTCTTTCTCCTCTAGTGTCTATTTTGAGAAAGGAAAGTCTCAGTGTTGCATTCTTCACAGCAGGTTTCATTTCTATATCATCCCTTACAATTGAATCTGGGGCTTTGAATGTTCTATGAAATTCTCCACATTGACTGTATCATAGATTTTGTCTCTTATCTACAAATCCTAAATTCAGGGCATGTATTCTTTGACTCCAGATATAGCAGAAACTTTCCATGGTAAAATCATCTTTGGCACTAGCTGTCTCATAATATGTCTAGTTTCAAATTTTCTGTGGTTCTGAATTTCATGCCACTTTGGGGATGCATTTTTTATTCCTTTCTTAATTACTCAAGAGATTAGCTTTTGGTCTAGAGGGACTTCAGAGTCTCCTACCACACCATGCAGTTGAACAATGAAGGTCAACAAGTTCTCTCTAACACCTTAGCCAATGTAACAACTGTCTGCTCTTGGTACACACACATTTTTGGTTTTATCATTAAGGTGCCCCAACTAACTGCACTGTTTAAAAATTTTATGATTCTCATTATTATTCCTGAAAGAAAAAATATTTACTTGTGGAACAATATAAAATTTGCCTTACATTTCCGATTTTATTTTTTTATTGTTGTTCAATTGCAGTTGTCTCCATTTTCCCCCCCATTACTCACTCGTGCGCAGGTTACACTGATGTGGTGCAAACTGTTGTCATTATAGTAACGATGGCTGGGCTTTTTCCAGATGGATTTCATATACAAGATCCCATAAACAAGAAAAAAACAAAGAAAAAAATGCCATCTCAAGACAATAAAATTTGTTAACACAACATTAGTAATTAGCTAATTACTTTCAATCCTCTCCCCCACCATTGTCTTTGTCCATGGGTCCTTTCTACATGTTTCTTGACTTGGCCCCTCCCCTTCTTAATAAATACATTGTGAGAATAAGGAGAGCAAGTCTAAAATGATGTCAAATAACCTATTTCTCAAGATTTCTAAAATGTATAATGACTGCAGTGTATGTTTCTCCCCAAGAAGAAAGACAGAAATGTAAATTAGGAAATAATTTCTGAGGTACCAAGGTCTAGTAGAGAAAAAAACCAGTTTGCTTTGTAGTAATATTGACATTTTTTAAAAATTTGTATGTGGGGATATTGTTTTTGGTCACCGTTGTCTTTCCATGGACCTACACTATATAATTTAATTCCCCAATGATTCCATTTTTCCATGACAGAAACAAAACACATATACTGAGACAGTGAAACAATCACAATACAAGATCAGAAACAATGTCAATCTTTTAAGTGAGGACAGGTTAGGTCCTCTTTGGTCTTTGACTATCACTTCTGTCTAATGCATTTTTCCACTAGAGAAGACGTTTGTAACCCTCTAGTGTTCCCTGCTAGTAGAAGAGTAGGTTATTTTTTATCTGCTATATCGAAGTATTTAAAACTTGTGCCTAACCACAATTATTAGTAGTAAGACATTTTAAATAGATTATCCTCCTTATTTCTGAATAACAGAAATAAAACTGTAGAAGGATTTGTAGAGAAAAAAATGTACAATGGTTTTTTAAAGAGCAATTTGCAACCAAGAAAGCCTCGGATTATTGAGAGCATAAAATAGAATATTTTTTATGAGCCAAATTAATAATAGCAGTATATGTCTGATATTATAAATCTCAATACCTGGTCATATTTATAGAATATGTTAATAAATTCATTATAAAGCATCTAATTTATCTTTTCCTATGAAATTTCATTAAATGTTATTCCCATACTTAATTTGGATCACAGAATCAATGAGTTTGGGAACATAATGTGGCTACTGAAGGAAAATCCTACACATAGGGTTGCACAGCAGGGAGACACTTTTGTAACTATTCTGCCCCGTGGCCATTGGCACATTTAGTTATCCTCCCTGATCTCAGTTTTCTCACAATGTAAAGCCATGGAACAGAGGTTGGATTAGCACTTGGCATGGCAACTTGCCCACAGAAAATACTGTATCAAAGCCTCTGTTATGGAAATAATATAGAGTAGGCAGCCCAATGGCACAAAATTAGTATCCTGGCTATTCAGTCTTGTTCGGGTGGCTTTGGCTTTCTCAACAATAACCAGCAAAACTATCACTCCCTAACAAGTCTGTGGTGAGATTTACGTAGAGTGGCATAGGTAAAGTTTCTAGCCCTGTTCTTTATGGACATATCCAATCAAAATTATTGTTTCTTTCTTCTCCACCTTTTCTTTTTTACTTCACCCCAAAACTCTGTCTTCAATGACAAGATACCTAAGTATAAGTGAAGCCTTTTATGTACCCAGAATTAGGAAGTAGTTGCAAGTGACTGGCACTTGCATTGTGGGTTCCTCCTTCTTGCTAAAACACAAGTTGTTACACACCATTTGACGGTAGTTACACATTATTTTGAGTGTGCTTCTGTTTGTTCAAATACTGCTGCAGTTTGAATGGACTCTCCCTGAGTCTCCTTTTATTCCAGCTCAACATACTTTATTAGTTTGTATAAAGTCTTTGGAAACAAATATGTTCCATTTTCTTTTGCAGTTATAAGGAAGGCTGACAAAAGATAGAGGGATTTTTTTTTTTACTTTATATTTTTCTAAGGTATCTTATCTCACTTTTACCTTCCAACTTTAAGATGCAAAATACCAGAAATCATGCTCTAAGTAAAAATTTTCTTTGGGCTCTTATTTTAAATAATATTAAAATAAAAAGTGATATTGTATCCTTAAATGGCTGTGTCTTAAAATTTTTGCAGCAGTTTTGAATGTCAATCTATTACACTTTAGGACCAGTTTATTTTTTTAATTCCCTAGAGTAGCATATCTCCAGGGATATCTAGGTTTATAATAAAAGCCAATAAGAAAATCAATTTTAATAGGTAGGAACTTGATTTATAGGCAATTGTCCAAAAACATCTATTCAGCAAAATAATATGTACCTCTATGTTTGAATATGTAAGAACTTATGCAAATAGAAAAAAAAAGAAATACATATTTTTATATCCTGTTATCCAATTATTTTTTAAAATAACCTGAGAAGTTCTTATTTGAAGTTTAGAGATAAAGAATTGGATGAATGCTTATACACACTAGGCAAAGAACTGAGTTAGTTTATTGCATACCCTAAATCAGAAAAGCACTGTTTAGTCTAAGCTGTATGACTAATGGAAATTAGTTTTGGTTTCTATTGTCTGAATATGTAACACATTCCACAATGTCAACTTGGAGGTATACAATAATGGTGTGCGTATGACCTATAAGGGCTTATCAACCTGACACTGTTTTCTGGAAAGGAGGTCTCAGGCCTCTTCCTAAAATGCTTTGCCTTTTTCCATGTGACCTTGATGGGCTACAGAACCCCTGGCCATAGGGATGGGTGCGTGAACCAAAAAGCAAACAAGAATAAGATGCGCATCTGGGAGGTCGCCGCTGTGTGACTTGGCTTTTGATGTTGATTTCCTCTTTTTCAGGACCATTGCAGTTCAGTTTCTAGTTTTAGAAGTCTTTGCTGATACCTATTATCTATGTATTTTAAGATCTCTCTACTTAAATTAGTTTCAATTGTTTATTGAATTTGAAGAAATTTGAAATCCTTAAGGAAGTCCGAGTGTCAGTGCTTCAGAGCGTAAGCGTTCAGTAAGCCTCCTAAGGAGCTGGGAGAACAGCTCATTGCCGCTCGGAAGGCGGGCCGCGCCGCCTCTACTCAACATCTGGTCCACAGGCCTGCTAACATCTACCTGGAGCTCCTTGGCTTTCCAGTCAAATAAGATGCAGAATCCAAACTTTACATCAGCCCATTTGGACCAGGTGTTTATTACAGATATAGTCAACTATGACCATAGGGTATAGAAATTGTTCTCGAGATGCATAATTTTATGAGGGTGCCTATTAGTGAAGGACAGTTTCAAAGATAAATATTTTACTATAGGTCCAGACTGGCTGTGTTGTTGGCAAGAGTAACCCCCATGGTTTTTAGCTATCTTGTATATCCTTATAACAAACTTGCGTAGCATAAACGCCTTTGAATTTGCTATGTTTTCCTGCTAGAGTTTTCAGATAGGTCATAACATAATAGACTTCTTTTCCCCACTTAGGTTCATCCCCAAATTTTATAACCCCCTTTAATCAATTCATGCAAGGTTGCCTGACCCCCATTGCTTCCCATCACTCTAGATGTCATTCACCATTGCATTTATGTCCCAGAATTCAGCGCTGCTCAAACTGAATTTTGATCATTTATTGTAAAGCATGTTAATTGCCTTTCTCTATTACTAGTTTATAAATTTTCACAAACAGAAAGCTTTTCTTTCTTGCTCATCACTGAAATCATGGCACTGAAAACAGCATATTCCATACAAAAAGGCTCCAATAGACATTTTGAAATTTGTACCAAGTTGAACATAGCCAGATATTCCAAAGTGCTCCCCCATGGACACTGTTCCTGGAAGTTGTAAAGTGAAAATGTGCATAAGGTGAATAATAAACTCATAATTCAAGTCACAATTCAATCGCATCAATTAAGGATTTTGAATAGCCCTAGAGTTAAAATAAAACGCTACTCAACTATTTTTCATTAGCAGCTCCCACACTATTTGCTGGCATGTCCTGCAGAATTACTGTTCACCAGAACATGCTTTGTTCCTTGTTAAAACAAGGTAACCTTGGTCTGCATGCCCCTTTCTGGAAACCTAGAAGAGATTAATTAGTACAAAGGAAAGACAGGTAAGCTGTTTTATTCACTGACATGTCATGTGATAAAGTTTTTAATTGAATTTAATCCTCCTCCTGATTTGTCTGAAACAATATATCCTGGGCAGCATGTTTGGCCTCAAGAATGAAATTTAGTAGGGTCACTGGTGTGGCAAAATCCAGTCAACTTGAAATTTGTTAACCCGAAATCTCAATTATCATATTACTAAATTTGCTATGCACATTCATAATAGCTCTGTCAACTATCGTTTATGAATTTGCAAAACTGTAAAGATTAAACATTATCTCATTTTAGTAATAGCATATTTGTGTGAATGGTGGTACTGAATAGGAGGAGGGAACCCCCCAAAATAGAATTATCTTGTGGCAGGCAGGGTCCTTACAGTACAGGCCTCCCCCACTAGGTGATGTTCTAGGAACCCATCTGTGTCAGTGTACCAGCTGGCATTGTTGTGAGAGGCTTCATTTGGCTACACTGAATTTTTTGGAAGATTTTTTCAAAATGCGTTTGCCCATTTCATGAGGGGTGATTTTCGAGCACACCTGCCCACACCGCTCTGAGTGTTGAGCAGGTTTTGACCAAAGAACAGCATGATCCCCATGCCCCACCCTCCCTATTCACTCCATCAATCTTTTTGTTTGTTTGTTTTGCTAGATGAAACAGTTCTCAAAGGGAAATGTTTTGCCGATGTGGAAGCAGTGAAACAAAAAACAGCAGAAGCACTAAGAGGCATCAAAATCATCAAGTTCAAAAACTGTTTTGAGCAGTGGAAAAAGTGTCTTGATAAGTGTTTTGCATCAAATGGAGACACTTTGAAAGTGGCTGAAGTTTAAACATGTGAGAAAAAATACACAATTTTTAAAAATAAATGCTGATTTTTGTGCCCCCCCTCATATATGGAAACTAGAACATACTTAGTTGAATCTATTTTGTAACGGTCCTACTGGTATAGTCAAAAAGTACAGTATTCAGAGGAGGAACTGACACGCAGCACTTGTTAAATGTTAAAGAAGCACTTTATAAGCATTATTTTGTTTATTTCAATAATTTCATAACAGGAGCATATTACCCCCAGTTTATAAATAAAGAATCTGAGGCTCAAAGAAGTTAAATAGCCACTCAGTCTCATTTCGCTATAATGTACTATGAGCAACACACAGTGTACGTTTTCCTATTCTAAAGCCTGGACCCCTAGACACTTGCATTGCATGCCTGTCCGTCATTTTAAGAATAGTCTCCCCGCCCCCCCCAGTTAAAACACCTATAGCTTCTAATTAAAGGGACCAAAATCTATCTTCACGCATAGGAATTCAGAGGACAAACAGGAAACAAAACTGCTTGTAAAGAATCAAGGAACATTTGACTGAGAGCACAAAAATCTATGAATAAATGCAAATCTCGTAAAGAAATAAAGGGAGAAGAAGAGAGAGAACAAAGGCAATGTAAGAGAATGAAAACAATAGTGTCACAATATAGAATATGCTACATCAAAATGTCCCACGTTGGCATAAGAATTGTTTTAAGCTAAAGGCACTTTAAAAAAATAATGGCAGGTATAAGAAGGGCACTCTAACTTCTCTGTTCTCCCTGAAAACAGAAAACTCCCTTATGGAAGATGTCCTCCCTATAGTAAGAAGAAATAAACAGTCTAATACCAAAGATGTTTATTTCTTCTTGAGGCAAGAGGATTTTGTGCAAAGGCCTTGTTAGAATAATTCTTATTCTTTAGCCTCCTCACATATTTTAGTTTCTTTTCCACAATTGCCTCTCTTTCTTCAACTTGGTATAAAAGCATCTATGTTTTGCTACTTTGGGGGGTCTTGATTTTCTTATGAAAACTCCATGTCACATAAAAGATATATTAAATAAATTTGTATGCTTTCTTTCTGTTAATTATCTTATGTCAACTTAATTCTCAGTCCCAGCTGAAGACCCTGAAAGAATTGAAAAAACGTTTTGTCTTCCCTACACTACTTATTTCTGATTGAATCAATAAATTCAAAACTTAATACTTTCTAAAACTCTCATTGAGATAAGCATAACATTCTTGAATAGTGATCTCAAAAAATATATTATCCTTACAACAAAACACATCACTTGAAGAAATAGTTCTGCCAAATATAGAACTGAATAAATTAATAGATTTAGAATGCTAATTGACTACAGTGAAGAATCATGGTCCTATATTTTTAGTTTAGGCCTCTAATTTTTCAGGTACATGTTCAGCATTTCAGACAAAAGATGAGGGAATGCTCTTTAAGAAACCCTAAAATTGGTCTTGGTTGAATTTAACTAATTAATAAACACCCCGATGTCTCCCAGAAAAAACATTTTTAAGAATAAATTTTCATGTTTTCTACTATTTTTAAAACTAAACATTTCTGAACACAATAAAATAGAAACAAAGATTAGTTTCATATCATTGATAAAGAAACTAACTTAGATCATCAGAATATTAGCATGAGAAAAAAAATAAAAATCCTTCCTAAATGACATCTTTGTTGTTTTGCCTCTTGCCCGCCAGCTGATTGGAGAAATACTATATTCTTCCTTAGTGTCAAGGATCAGGCACTGAGGACAGCAGAAACGTCGCTTTAACAACCTTCTGTAGAACGCAGGAGTGGGAAATCTTGCTCTGCATATTAAGTGATTAATGAACCTTGGATTAGTTTTAACTGATTTGCTGTTGAGCTTGTGGCTGGGATAGTCTGTCGGCACTAAAGTTGTCCACAGTGTTTTATGTAGAAATTAAATCATCCCAGGAGTTTGCAGAAGGTTTATATAACATTTGACAGTATTGAAAATTAAAAATACCCAAATATTATATAGGCCGATAGTCACAATCATTCAGAAAAAAAAATTGTACTTATTGATTAAATTAAGTTCCTAGCAATTGATTTTGGTTCAGTGAAGGCAGAGCAATAAAGATTATTCACGACACACATCATGAACCATTTAGAAAGGTGTCTTGGTGCAGAAGAAATGTTATAAATTCTTTATAGAAAAATATCGCCAGCTGCAAACTCGGTTTCTGTGGTCAACAAAAGGGCCTGCCATCCATGCACTCAGGTGTTCTTGAAACACACAGAATTATGAATGGACCTGGGGTTCAGGGTTGGCCTGATGTCCAAAGGGGTATAAATTTCCTGCGTGTTTCTTCTAATATATGTATTTTTGTTTTACAAAGTAATACATAATTACTTCAGGCAAATTGAAAAGCATATAGGAAAAAGTAAAACCATTTCTTACAGCCACTTTTAAAAGAAAACTCCTGTAATAGACCTGTACTTGGAAAATTATAAGATACTGAAGAAAGAAATTGAAGAAGATACAGATAAGTGGAAGCACATACTGTGTTCATGGGTAGGAAGAACTAACATCATTAAAATGTCCTTATTACCCAAAGCAACCCATAGATTCAACACAATTCCTATCAAGATTCCAATGACATATTTAACAGACCTAGAACAAATATTTTAAAAATTTACATGGAACCACAAAAGGCCTCACATAGCAACACTGATCCTGAGAAAGAAGAACAAAGTTGGAAGAATCATGTTACCTAATATCAAACTATAATATAAGGCCACAGATATCGAAGCTGCCTGGTACTGGCCTAAAACTGGCACATTGATCAATGGAACAGAATAGAAAGCCCAGAAATAAAACCACACCTTTAGAATCAATTCATATTCTACAGAGGAAGGGAGCACATACATACAATGGCCTAAAGAGTGTCTATTCAGTAATTGGTGTTAGGAAAATTGGACAGATACATGCAGAAAAATGAAACTAGGCCACCTTCTTACACCACACGTAAGAATAAATTAAGTACAGATCAAAAACTTAAATGTTAGACCCAAAACCATAAAAATCCTAGAAGAAAATGCAGGCAGCAAAATCTCAGACATTGCTCGCAGAAATTTTTTATTGGCTATATCTCCTGAGGTAAGGGAAACAAAGGAAAAAAGCTTTTGCACAGCAAAGAAAATCATCAACAAAATAAAAAGACAAGCCACAGAATGGGAGAACATATTTGTCGATACATCTGATAAGGGACTAATATCCAAAATTTTAAAGTACTTACAAAACTCAATACCAAAAAAAGCAAACAACACAATAAAAAAATGGGCAAAATACCTGAATAAACACTTCTCTAAGGAGGACATATAATGACCAATAGACATATGAAAAGATGCTCAACATCACTAGTCATCAGGGAAATGCAAATAAAAACCACAATGAGATACCACCTCAGACCTGTCAGAATGGCTATCATCAATAAATCAACAACGAGTGCTGGCGAGGATGTGGAGAAAGGGGAACCCTTTTGCACTGTCGGTGGGAATGCAGACTGGCACAGCCACAGTGGAAAGCAGTATGGAGATACCTCAAAAAATTAAAAATGGATATGCCTTTTGACCCAGTGATCCCACTTTTGGAAATATATCCAAAGGAACCCAAAATACTAATTTGAAAGAACATAAGCACCCCTATGTTCACTGCAGCATTATTTACAATCGCCAAGATATGGAACCAGCCCAAGTGTCCATCAATAGATGAGTGAATAAAACAACCATGGGACATGTACATAATGCAATTCTACTCATCCACAAAAAAGAAGAGAGCTTAACTCTTTGCAACAGTATGGATGGACCTGGAGAACATTATGCTAAGTAATATCAGCCAGTCAGAGGAAAGACAAATACCAAATGATTTCACTCATATGTGGAATCTAATGAAAAAACTGAACCAACAAGCAAAACAGAGACAGACTCAGATGGAGAGCAGAAGACAGTTGGTGGGGAGCAGAGGTTAGAGGGTGGGGGGATTGATCAAAAAGGACTCATGGACAACAGTGAGGTAATTGCTGGGGGGAGGGGAATAAAAAAAAGAAAACTTTTGTAAACATTAATAAATTTGATTTCAAGGTATTTTTATGTCACATATAATCAAAATCAGACTCAGAACACAGAAACACATATATATAAATATATGCATAACTGCATTTTCCATTTCTCCTATAAACATTTTTTACAAAATATTCTTTCAAGCCTGATTTCCATAGTTCCCTGCAATGTCATATTTAGTTATAACAAAATATATTCCCTTTCCTTCTAATAACTGAGCTTTTAACTTTTTCCAAGTTTTATTATTGTATATAATAATATGTGCTTTTTAAAAAATAAAGTGACAGTACTGAGTTTCATACTGGAACAGACACAAGCTTTGATGTCAGACTGATTTTGTTCTTATTCTAGCTTTACTTTTTCTGTGTGCAACTGAGCAAGTTCTTCACATTCCTACACCTTAGTTTTTCATATGAAGCACATAGATAATGATAACCCATTAAATAGGTTAGGCTGTGACATGGCAGAAATAAACCCTGATGTTTATTTCATCTCAGATAAAACTTGATTCAGCTATCTTTTATTGGACAGCTCTCCTCTCAGAGATTTTCAATGGTGCGCTGCAAGAATTTTTAAAACATGCAATGCCTGGCTACTTAAGGGCACTGACCTCCCTTAGATTGTCAAAAAAAAAAATAACACAGATAACATAACAATAATTGTCCGGTGTGAATGAATCGAAATTAAACATTTTTTTGTATCAGAGTGGCAAAAAAGTAACTTTTGGTATGCCACAGAATTTTAGTCGTTAGTGTATGTGTACCATGAGACGGAAATGATTGAAAATCTCTGTTCTAAGTGATTCATTCAAGGATCCTCCCTCCTTCCTTCTTGTGACCAGGTTGACTTGGGCTCCTTTGCCTTCAGCCTCCATGGGTGGAGGAAAGAGGGCAGAGAAGGCTGCAGATGTTTTACTGACAAGTTAAAAAGCAACGTACATCATCCCCTGGCTACTTTCCAGTGACCAAAACACACTCACGTTGTTTCATCTAATTGCATAGAAGGCTTTCAGATGCAAAATGCCTGTGTGCTCAGAAGGAAATCAGAGGTGTCTGTCCTTACAGGCTTATTGGGAGGGATCAATGAGATAATGTATGGCGCACTGCCAAATCAATGGCATTACCAAAGTGAGGAGTACAGCTTAGTTTTTAATGTCTAGAGTAGGGAGTCGTAATGGTTGTCGATGCACAGAACTTAAAGTAGGAAAGCCACGGATCTGGGTCCTTGGTGGTTGCTGAACCTAAACGTCAATACATAAACATGACTGGTACTAGGGGATATGACAAAACACTTGTACTGGAAGTTGGTATGTGAGATGGAAGGCTTTATTTTAACTTATTTTGTTACAGAATCTTTAAAAATATTTTTTCCCAATGGTAAACCTTCTAGAAATATTCTATTTTTCATGCTTTCATTTCGTAAATGGAATTAATACTTATAAACTATTTCATTGGATGGGATATTCAAATTTTAATACTAAGCAGTGCTAGGATAAAAAACCTTTTTTTTCCTCTACAGTTAGTTTACTTAATTAGGATTACTTTCTTGAAAGGGATTATCAATCAAGAGATCCCTGGGCATGTTTATACAGCTGATCTTTCTTTCTTTCTTTCTTTCTTTCTTTCTTTCTTTCTTTCTTTCTTTCTTTCTTTCTTTCTTTTCTTCATTTTTTCTAGCATATTATGTTGCTTTCTTAAATACCCATGTGTTGAAGACATGAGGTATTGAAGATAGGAAACCTTATTTTTTGTCAGTGGAATAAATAGCTTACTTAAATTTTTTATAATTATTTTGTATTGACTATATGTGAACTACTATGCTAGTCAGTGAGTCCTCAAAGAAATAAAAGGCACTCTCCCTACATTTGAGGGCATACAATAAAATAGCTTAAAAGGTAGTTTTAAAATAAAATAAATTTGGTTTTTCCTATCAGTCCCCTTGGTGATTAGCTATGTGAACTTTAAGTTATTTAATCTTTCTGATATTGTGCTTTCTCATATTTAAATTGGAAATAATTCAATCCTTCTGGGATTAAATAAATAATTTATGTAATATGTATAGCAATAGCAGTAGTTAAATACTATTTGTAGATTTTGCCTTATATATCGGAGTCTCCATGAATGAGAATTTAATAATAAAAATTATTATCATCAAGAACTTACTTGTTGACATAAATCAGACACAAAATAACAAACGGCACCAGGAAGCTTATGGCTGGCTGCCATGAAGGGATGAGAAAGTGCCACGAGAGTGCAGAGAGAGGGTTGAGTCCCAAGTTGATATTCCAGAGGGTGGCTTCGTGCTGGATGTAGGGCTAGAAGGGCAAGACAAGAATGGAAAAAATAACATAAGCGAAAGTTCAGAGGTATGTTGATACCCCAACCTAAGGAAAACTTAGAATGGGAATAATATACAGATGAATTCAGATGTGGAAACAGAGAAATAAACTGGTTGATGTTGGCTGTTGGGCATTACTTCAGAGAAGGGGTGGGTACTTAGAGCAGTTTGGCAGCACTCAGTGTGCCCTCATGGATGTATTTCGTGACAGAACCATGATCAGTGTGCTTGCTTCCTCCAAGGATAAAGACCTCAGTGTATCAAATATTCAAACAAGCTTCTTTCTGACGAGTCGAATTGAATATAGGTATCAAGGGATTATACAGTCACTGTATGCTAGAGCCCCTTTTAGAGACAATCTAGTTCAAAAGGGAGATCATATGTAACTTAAAGAGTTTGGCCAGTCAAAATGAAATGAGGAAAGTCTAACTTAACAGTGGCCAAATTATTTAATAATTTGTGCCCCAGTATCTTCAAAAGTTAAATAAGCAAGTTAAATTTATTAAACTATTATGTAACATTAAATATTTAAAAATCTTTACTTTCAGTCTGTTTACTTACATTATATTCTGATTATAATACCAAATTTACAGAATCATTTTCAAGTTGGAACATGAAAATGTCCAATGATGGGGCAGTTCCGTTTTACCGTGTCTCCAAATGGGTCAAGTAGCTCACACTGATCAAGCCCTAATGCTTGGCAGACTTCGATTTGGGGAGGGGAGTCGCTGACTCATGAATTTAACCTCATCTTCTTAAGTCCCTCACCTGACTCCCTGACCACATAGCTCATCACATTTCTGTGTGAACCAAGAAAGATAATAGCTCTGAAAAAAAAACCAAAATCCTGAGCCCTATAAAATGTTAGTCCAATGCCAGATATTCATAAAATTATAACAATGTCTAGACCTTTGTAACCTCTGATATTCAAGGCTGTTCACCTACTTTATAAATGTAACAGTTCTGTACCAATGGAGTAGTGAAGGATATCCTTTCATTGTTCTGGGGTTGGGGTCACTAATGATCTAATCTCACTAAATTATCTAGATACTTGACAGAACAAGGTGAGACAGCACTAGGTGAATCTTGACAGCTGTACAAGAAAAGGACAGAAGGCAAACTGTCATCTACCTTGTTAAATCACTGTCAACATTGTCCGTCTCTCCTAATGGCGTTGCTCTCCAACGGACTGTAGTTCCAAGTGGCGCAATAAGCAACACTTCCTGAATGTTTATTCAAAGCTGCTTCCCTGTGTCCTCATCTTTGTCAGATTTTTTTTTTCTTTTTTTAAACGAGGCTAGGGTTATCTGACTGCATTTGACAGACCTAGTCCGGTGAAGAATTTCAAATGAATTTACAGACAGGAGGTCAACCCATGAAGTGTCTTGCTTGGAAAACTGGTGACATAAACCTGCAGGGTGTGAATGAAAGCAATCTTGTACTACTGAGCCAGCAGATGCCACCTAATCAATTACGATGACTTTTGGTGCGACCTTTGTGTAAGGTTTACCTTTGTGTCATCATTGCCTTTTAGTCCACGGTGAGCTTGGTGCACATAGGATGTATAATTTACCCAAGGACCCTGGAGCACAGCAAGTGAAAAAAAGGAAGATCCTGAGAACTGAAGGTAATGCATGCAAACTTTGGTGCCAAAACTTAAACCTTTGAATGAGAATAAAAAATAAAAAAATATCATTTGTATTACAAGTGTTTTGACTGAGGCATCAGTATAGTTTTAATATATGGTAGAGGTTCACTGACTAGAGAATTATAATAAGAATAATGCTTGAGAAGAACTTAGCTATTAAAGCCACTAATAAGTATGTATAATATAAAATAATATGTATAATATAAAATGTAGTATGTATAACATGAAATGCATGCATATTTATATATTTGAAATATATATTTATATAACAGAAATTTATATACATATTACATATATAAAATATTTTATATATATAAATAAAACAGAAATTTACTCTCTTATAATCCCAGTGATTAGAAATCTAAAATCACAATGTCTGCACAGCCACACTCCCTCTGAAACTGAGAGGAAAGACTCTTTCCTCGCCTATTCTACTTTTGCTGTTCGGAATTCTTGCCATCGTTCAGCTGATAGATTCATCACTGCAATCTCTGTCTCCCTTGTCATATGACCATATTTTCTGTGTGTATTCATGTCTCTGGTATTTTCGCCTCTTCCTATTAGGACACAAACCATATTGGATTAAGGGTTGCTCTGCTCCAGTACAACCTTATCTTAACTAATCACATCTAAAGGGACCCTATTTCTGAACGAGTTCACATTCTGAAATACTGTGGTTAGAATTTTCATATATTTCAGAAGCTGGAAGAACACACTTCAATCAATACATTATTTCTGGTAAAATTGGGAGGTCTTCAGGTGACCCAACTACAAGTTCCCTTCTGCTGCTTCTCCTGCTGTGGGTGAGGTCCCCAAGCCAAATCACACTCTTTGTCATGGCCTAGTGCCTACTTATCCTTGAGGAGTGGCTTCCCTGTCAGAAATCAAGGTTCACCCCTCCCTGTTCTTACTACAAAACCAATCTTCTACAGCCCCAACTGGCTCACTTAAGTCCCAAGAGCAGCACCTGGGTGGCCCTGCCTGATGCACGGTGCCCTCTTGCTCCTAGGCTGTAAATTTATATCACTAATAAAATGCAGTCAGGTTCATCTGCCCAGTATCTGCTGTCCTGATTCTCACTATCCCAAAAGCTGTAGGGTGGAACTCCCTCTCTCACCAACAGTGTGAAGAAGAGGCTAATAAAACACTAGAGTTTCTAGTATGATGTGTATAAAAGGTGCAAGAAGAAACTTCCTTGAAATGTACTGATCTTAGGGGAAAACTATTCAGTTTTTAATTATTAAAAGCTAACATTAGCTGTAAACCTTTAATAGATAACTACCAGATTATGTGATTACCTTCTATTACTAATTTGTTGTGAATTGTTATTTTGAATATATGATGGTTTTTTCTATTGTTTTTTTCCACATTTATTGAGATGATCAGAGGAGTTTCCTTCTTAAGTCTGTTTTCATGATGCAGTGATTGATTTTCAAATATTAAACAAGCTTTTCATTTCCAGTATAAATGCTAGCCTCATAAAAGAATTTGAATAGTGTTTGTTCCTCTTCCATTTTCTAGAAGAATTTGTGTAAACTGTGTATCATTTCTTCTTCACATGTTTGGCAGTGAAAACATATGAACCTGACTTACTGCACTTAGCATAATACTGCCTAGATCCATCCATGTTGTCACAAATGACAGTATTTCAGATATTTTAAGCCATAAAGTCTGTGGTAATTTGTTATGCGCCAACAGAAAACTAAAACAAAAGTAATTTTATTTTATCTTTGTTTATTCCATTAACTTTGCTGTTCATTTCTTTATATACATACAAGTTCTCTGAATGGCATTATAATCCTTTTGCCTAAAGAACATTTTCTAATATTTAGCATTTTGGGGGGCGGGGGGGTGTTGGGGCCAGAGGAGAAGCTGGTATGCCAAAGGTTTGTGTTTTTCTTTTAATTCAAATATTTATTTTGCATGAGTGTGTGTTTTATTTCTCACCCATCCTTCGGTTTTAGGTTTTTCCTCTGAGCTAAAATTTATAAAGGGATTGTATCTTAATAGTTACCTCTCTAGTTACTAGGGACTTGATGATGAAGAGCCTGGGTTGCCTGCAGAATACGTGCGCAGAGGGCGGGGAGAAGAGGGAGGGTGGCATCTGTTATCCTGAGTCAGTCTCAGCCTTAGGTGGGCACGAAGTCGCTGGGTCTCAGAGGCGTGGCCTCCACACTCTCAACTCTCCCCACTTCATCTAGGTCTCAGTCCAGCATGTATTCCTGACTCTGTTCTAGGAATAGGGAGTTGATTTCATGGATTATTTGTTGAACATTTGCTTTGCTTAGAGCCCTGCAGGTGACAGTGTCTGTCACCTAATCCTTTCTCCCACAGAGGAAGGCGAGGAGGGTCCCACGGGAGTGTTAGATCCCTCCTGCAATGGCTACTGCTCCCCTTCCCAAAGTGGCCCAGCAGGCAGATTTTCTCAGCACCCTCTCTCCCCCAACAGGGCATACTTGGCGAGCATGCCAACAGTTACCAATCATCCCTGCTGAACTCCTCCTACCAGCATCCTACCACATTTTGCCAGATCAGCCACTGCATGGGTCTTACCACCCTCCCCCTGCAGGCTCCTTCCTTTCCTTAGATTTGGGGCAATTTGGTTGTCCTAAAACTTCAGCTCTCTGAGAGGTCGAGAAAAGTGGTAAACTTGCTCTTGGTTCAGCTATTTTACAGTAAGTTTGGGAGTAAACATTCTTTCCAGTTCCCTAACTTATTTCTTTCATTCTTTTAACATTTTTAAACATAATTAAAATGGTCTATGACAATCAATTTAAAGAGAAAGGTAAAGAAAAATACAGCAAACATTTTCAATCTTACCGTACATAAAATTATTTGAACTTTTTCTACCAGGAAATCCTTCTATGTGAAAAACATTGTCACACTTTGATGCCTTGAATAGTCTGAGATATTGCTCAGAGTGCTGTCTGGGCACATAGTAAGTAATTTCATTATTAAGTGCCATTGTGAAATTGAGGTTGACACACCTCCACAGAAAGGAACTTATATGGGACACATTTTATCTTGATGAATACGGAGTCGTGTTTCATGGGGGGAGGAGAATTTCCTCAACCTGCCTATCTTGTAACACAGGTTTGATGTGATCCAGTTGCTCCTGACATCAGATCCTTTATCTTCCATTCAACATTCACCTCATGTGGCACCGCTTCACAAAAAACAGTCAAGTAGCACAGCTGGAATTAATAAACTGAAGGAGGATGCCCATTACCAGTTACAGACATTTCTGTTGTTTGAGGCTTTCAGTATTTCATTATCTCTGCATCAGCACCGGCAGTCTCACAGCTGAAAAGCCATCAAAATAACACAGCTTGAAATGATGAATGAAAGAAATGTAACAACTGCAGCACTGAGCATTTGATTCTCTGGACTTCTTTTTTTCCTTACAAAGACATATTTGTTTATTTGTACACTTTCTTGGTTGGCAGTTGCTTTCCACCAATCAAGTGGTTCATCTTGGTGTGATGGTGGGAGTGTGTCTCATTCTTTCTCATTAAAAAGAAAAAAGATGCGAGATGTTCTCTGTGAATAGGACTGTACACAATTTCAATTTTCCAAACAAATATCTTAAGATGGAGTAAAAAATAAAAAAGATGTGCGAGAGAGAGAGTTTGTATGTTTAGGTGTTTTGCTTGCTTTTGGGCCAACATACTATAGACTTAAAAGTTGTAGTAAGTTTGCCTTCTTCTGCATTTCTTTGACTTAACACCAAAATTCCTAAGTGCTCCACCACACCAGACTCTGTACTTTGGAGGATACTTCTATTAAGTAATCATATGCACTGCCCTCATTCCCCATTTTACTGAGTTTAATTCCATTGTCTGTTATTATAACTATTCATCTGCCTGAAGTGTCCATAACCCATGTTCTCTTTTACTTCATTTTATTAATTTGGCAAAGAAATTATACTGCAGGAATCAACTTAACATTCCTTCAAACCAACTCTTCCCATGCAGCTAAACATGGCTGTATAACCGTAAGGCCTAGTTTCACTAAATTCACAACCTAAGTTCAGGCGGACCTTCCATGCGGCCTGATAGTCAGACTATGTTTTTGTAACTCATTCATTCTCCTTCTCTCATAGATAACTGTCGTGTCTTTTTCGCTTTACGCAAAATTCCAAACCTCTTCTCCCATCCTCATTCTCAGTTTGCTTCCGACTTCTCTCTAAAGATTAAGACAATTTCCAAAGTTAATGTCTACGTCCACTATGTGCCAGTATCTACATGAATAAACAGCATTGCAAGGGAGAAAAAGGTTTTCTTGACCCTCTTAGAGTCCTGGGCTGGGTCTGACAAAAACAGATTAACTGGAGAAAAGCATATACATTTATTTAAGTTTTACATAACATGGGAGTCTTCATAAGGAAATAAAGACCCAGAGAAATAGACCAGTGTATTTTATGCTAGATTTGATGAAAAGTAGACATTCATGGAGAAATGCAATAGATTAAGAGTGTGAGTTAATTGTAGTAAACTGAGGGAAAGTTAGCAAAGCCTGCTTTTTGGATTCTTTTTGGTGTCCCTTTGTTTTCAGAGATAAAGATGTTTCTTTCCTCTGGGTATAGGGACATCATCTCTCACATGAGAGCTATGAGCTTGAGCTTCGGGGAAGAGGGGAGGGGCAGGAGGAGGTCAGTGACCTTCCTACTTCTGTTGTTTTCTCAAGCTCCTTCAGCATAAAGTTTTCATTGTGCCAAGGTACCATATTTTGGGGTGGTATGTCCTGAACCCCATCAGTGTCTTCTGCCCTTCTACTATAGATGAACACTTTCCAAGTTTATGTAAAGCTGGTCCTTCCTCTTATACACTGTATTCAGTCCCTTCTTACTGTCATAATTCTCTCCACCCTCTTTTATATCATCATTGAGGTCTCTTCTTCCATGTTATTACATCAGTATACAAGCCTGCTGTCCTATTTCATTTAAAAAAATACATAAATTCTCTTGGCCCATTACACCTTCATTTTCCAATGAAAATTTTTCAAAAGAGTTACCCATCTTATTTATTCTATTTCCTTTCCTACCAGTCTTGTGAATTCACTCCAGAAAGTATTTTGACTTATCACTGTAATAAAACTACTCTTCCGAAGGTTATTAAAGACTTTTACATTATAGAGTCAAATAATCAATATCCTACCTTCATATTACATGGCCAGTATGTAACATTTCACAAAATTAATCACTTCTCCTACAAACTCTTTCTTTGCTTATATTCCTGGATGACACATTCAGTTTCCTCCTAACTTGAAGATAATTCTGTTGCATGTTTTTCCTCGTTTTTACAACCTCTTAATGTTGCAGTACCCAGAAGTCATCCACCATTCCCCCATGCTCTCTATCCATACTTAGTTCCTTGTATATATTACCCATTTTCATGGTGATGAATATGTCCGCTAGGCTCTCAAATTCATATTTCCAAACCAGATCGCTGTTGCCAACCTCAAGTCATTATGTAAAAGCTTCCTAGACTTCTCTACACAAGTAATTTCCTAACTGATATTAAAAACTTAACATGTTTGACGCTGAACTTCCTACCTTCCTCTCAAATTGTATTCCCCATACAGCTCAATAAAGGGTACTTTTTTCTTCCAGTTACTCAGGCCAAAAATTTTGAAGTTATCTTTTACTCCTCTCTCTTTCTTATAATTTTCAATTCATCAGGAAGTGCAATTAGCTTTAGTCTCAAAATATATTTAGAATCCTAAATTTCTCATCACCACTGCTGCAATTAGTCTGGTGTAAATCACCCTTCTATTTAGCCTTAAATCACTGTAACCAAACAGTCTTCCTGCTGTTATCTTACAGGACTTGGGAGAGGTCTTTTAGTTTAAGGAATTTCATTGCAGAGTGAGAATGTCTCCCACTATGCTTTTCTCTTCAAGATAATGTTGCATATTTGAGTGCCCTGTGAGATTAGAATTTTTTACAAATAAAAGGACAGGTGATGGGTATCTGTCCCTAAACCCCTATAAGAACACCATAATCAAGGAGGGTTTATTTTCCTCCTCAGTGAATGCTGATTTACTAAGTACTTACTAGGAGTCAAGAATGATCTTAGATAGTAGGACTCCAGCCACAAACATTACACAGTCCCTGGCCTCAAAAAGTTCTGACTCTAGTGCACATTACAAACTTCTAACCAGAGAGATGCATCAGGCAGTGGAAAGTGCTCTTATACTATGAGTACGAAATGTAATAGGAACTCCCAGAACCCTGCTTCATCCAGAATTGGAGGCAATAAATATTTCATAATCTCTGGAATTCAGCTTTTCTTTTTTCCTTCAGTTTTCTAAATGATGAACATTACTATATATGACTTTTAGCTTGTAACCTGAATAGATTATAATTCTAAATTTTAAAAAAGTGTCTCCAATGAGATTCTACCAGTATTTTCGATGGCCATGAATAAAGACGATGCACCCATTTGTCTAGCCACATAATTGGAAGTATTTGACTAAAAAACTAAAGAAGGAGGTTCTGCCTATGAATAGAAAGGTAGAGCAAACTGTCTTTATTTAAGTAGAATAATTTAGCATTGCACAATTATAACAACACTCATGATTTCCCTTGGCAGGAATTGTTTTAGTAGCTCTGTCTCTATTTTGTCCTTATTCAAAGAAGGGGTTTGGGTTCCATCCACTGAAAAAAAAAAGATTAAAAAAATTACGCATTAAGTATTGTGTTAGGATCCCTGAGAGAGATACAGGTGGTTAGACACAGTCCTGGCCCAAAGACATCTTAATACACTGGGAAATACAAACGCACACAAGGCTAGGAATAATGCAAAGTGGACCTTCTGAGCACAAACCACAAAGAACCAGAGAAAGAAATGCAGTTGCAGAAGAGGACTGGGAAATCTTTGACTTAAGCCTTCTTTCGCAGGCTCCCTTGCAGCTAGACTTGTTATTGTTAGTGTTTAGCTAGAAAAGGGAAGCAAATAAACTAAAGATTGAGCTGAGTAAACTGGGAAGCAGCAGGTTGCTTGCTTCACCAGGAAGCTGCAGCTTCAGACTCCAGGGGATTAAAGCGTTGTGCTTAATACTCCTCCCTTCTCAACGCTAGTACCAGATTATTGGGGTGGGGGAGGGTGTATAGGGAGGTACTGACCCAAGAGGCCTATCAGTCTAATTGGGGGAGGGTTGGACCAATCTAAAGCCCACAAAAGTTTGAGAAGTTGATTGGTCATTTTGAGAAAGCACCTGGTCCATCCCCAGACCTAAGCTCCTGGTTATAACCATGGGGAAACAAAGACACTCTCGCTTGCTTGTGACCCACACTCACATGGAGCACACACCTGTTCTCTTTATGGCCCCCGGGACAGAGCCTTGAATACCTAAGCACAGCCATGGACTGACTACAGCTGGAAACACATGCTAAGCTAGCTGGATACTTTAATATGGAACATAAACTCTGGCCAGTGGCATTCATCTTGGCCCTCCTGAAGATAAGACGGGACATTGTCCCTGGCAGGATAGACAGAGAGGGAACTTTGGGAAGTCGGGAGAGGACGCTCCTTAATTGCACATCATCAATAAACCATACTACAGAGCCACAGCCTCCTGTACAGGTCTCAGGAAATTCTTTTCCTTCAGGCACCACAAGAAGCCCACTTCCACCAGTAACAAACTGTCTCAGACACCTAAATGGAGATTTAATCAGAATAGAACAATATGAAAAAGCAGCACATCGAGAATTCATTGACCTTGGAATGGTAGCATCAGTAAAGACACCAGTGGTGTGACCTTCACTGTCTGCCTGACAGAGGATGTGGGGAGTCCTCTGTGAAACCCCCACAATGTGGTTAGTCCCTGATCAGTAGCTTCCAAGCCTGACACTGTCCCTCCTGGAAATGATCTGAGCTTCCCAATACATTTTATTCAATTTTTCTTCTTTGTGAATGAACCAGAGAGCATTCTGTTTTCTGCAGCTGATATTTAAGTCAGGATAGACTGGCAGTGTAATCTAGCATTAAGTGAGTGAGCTTTGGAATTACAGTTTGTATTTGAACTCTTTCTTTCGTATTCATTTATTGTATACTTATGGGTAACTTACCTTTACCTCTCTAAGACTCAGTCTCCAATTTGTAGATGAATAATAATAGCAAATCCATAGGATTGATACACATATTAAATGACTTGATACACGTAAAGGTCTTAGTGTGTATCACAGTAACTGCTTGATAAAAAATGGTGATTATTATTATTATATGAATCATAATCCCAACTAATTTAAAGTGTTCTTAACTCTCAAACCCATACTCCTTGGTTACTACATGCTACTTTTCATACTTTACCTGTCCTAGCCTGTCCTTTGGAATTTGGAACATGTTGCCAAGAAGTTCTCCTTACAGACAATGGATCATTTATTTTATACTTCTACAAATTTGGGATCAGTGGCTTCAAAAATGAAGGCAAGTAATAAATATTGTCATGTTGCAGACTCATTTTTCCTTCAATGCTAGGACTATCATCATTACAAAGTTCTTTACTGATTAAAAATTGTAGTAGTTTCAAATATATTAAACTCAAATTGACACAAAAAGGAAAAATATAATTATTAGGTCTAAAATTGCCCTATTACAAAATGAATATAACGATATCCAACAGGGGAGGTAAGAGGTGCCCGGCCCCAGGTAGAGGCATTGAGTTGCATTTCTTGTTACAGGTACTGATTATCACCAAACAACTAGTGTAACGGAGACATTGAAAGATTCATGGAGTTTCAAAGAGATACTTCTCATTTTGACATTATTAAGGATTGACTCATGAATTTTCAAAGCAAAACCACAAAAACACTTTACAGTAATTTTTTACATATGAAAAAGAATCCCGCCAAGAATATCTCCATTCCGAATAAGGTGAATTTTATATTGGTGGTGTAGGAAATCTTATCAAAGATAAGACACACAAGATGTACTGGGAATTATTTAGCTTCACTGACATTATTCTCATTCATTTAGAAAAACTGTTGTTTTAGAACTGTTTAAAATACATCTGATCAGAAGGCGATTTGCCAATGTCTGAGCATTCATTTCCATTGCCCTTTATCTTTGCCCGTCTCTGAGCCCCTCCCCATGCTCCCATCTAAATATAATTTCAGATACCCAGACAGAGACGAGGCTGAACAAATGAAGGAGGGAAGTTATATTTAACTAGAGAAGATACATTTTCTCTTTAGGAAAGAGCTGGGAGTATGAAATGTTTCATACGACGGTTACGGGAAGAATTTAGAGGACTTAATAAAGTCATTAAATCAATTCTATGCCGCGAGAGAATTAAGGAGGAAAGAAAAGAGAATTCAATGGGTGTTACTATGTACAATAAATTGGAACTCCAAAATTTTTCAAGCACCATGTAAATATGTGTGTCTTTTAAAAAATATTTGGTGTTCTTATTTAAATATTTGTATTTGTCAATGCTTGGGACTTTCTGTACAAAACTATTTCTATTCACACTGGGAAAACATTTTAAAAAGTTTGTTTTTTTTTAAAGTTCGTTAAGTATGTAGGCTGGGAAATAGCTAACTGAAGTGGTAGCCTTTATACTGCTTTTGGAATGTCCCTGAGCAACTCCAGCCTCGAACTCGAAGCATAACGAATGAAGCCCAAGAAAGCAATTCCAATGGATTCCTTGAAATAAATACATTTATTGAATATATTAATATAAATATACATATGTTTATATACATAAATATAAATATATTTCCATGTTATAATACTTTGGACTTTGCACAAGATTCTCGTTTCCCAAAAAAGTTATTCAAAGCAATACTGCCCTCAACACCCCCAAGGTAGTAAGTAACGACTTGGCTAACCCAGGACACTGTCATTTTAACAGACTACAGGAAAGCTTTCGGAGCTGCTACTCGCTTTTGAACCCAAGAACTATTTAATAAGGTCAGAAACATGCGAACAGGTCAGGGCTCTTCTTAAAACAAGTCTTATAAAATAATCTCTCCTTTTTAGATAATATTTATCAGACTATATGACTATGCCCTCTTCATTCCAACAGTCACCTCCTCTCTGTCCCATGCTGAGAATGACAACTTTAGAGAAAAGAATATGCCATGTCCTGGCTTGTTTCCATGTCTCAAGCAGGATCATTGACGCCAGAGTCCTCAAAATGGTCTGTGGCTTTGATTGAGAGCTAGGTTCTCAGGCTGAAAAATAGGCTAACCCAAAGAAAAAGAATACATACATTGCAACATATTTTACATATGCCTAATCTAGTTACCTGAATTTTTTATTGTTTTATATTAACACCCATTAGTATATATATTATACATATACCTTAATTGTATCCTTAATTAACTTGTTTTAATTTAGTTATTGCAGTTTACTTAATTGATATTCACATCATTTATATTCATATTATTAATTTCTCATATTTTATTCTATATGTAGACTGAGCTGATTTGTCTTAACTGAAACTATCTTCTGATAACCATTCTTTAAGATTTCTGCTGTCTTGCACCAAGGTGTAAAACTGTTTCCTCGTAGAATTTAGACACAACTATAAGACATAAGGCAAAGTAGCCTGAATACTCATATTTAAAGTGGAACTTTACATATTTTATTTTATAACAGTGCTTTGAAAAAGAAAAAATATTCTTGTTATTTTTACAAATGAAAACACACCTTAGGAGGGTTAAGTAATCGGTACAATACACATACCTACTGAATGGACAATATTAAATGACAATAAACCTGGCTCAAAATCCTGTAATGCAACTATGTGCCAGCAACAACTATTAAGCCATACTATCATATATATTTCTATAGTTTAAGTAATTTGAGTACAGAAAACATGAATTTACATGTGTCCTTCCCCACAGAAATGAGTTCTTTTTAAAACATGTTTAGTGCACAGTAACTACCTGTCTAGAGGATATATTCCTCAAAGGCTAGTTGCAAATGATCTCTTAATTAACATGTGTGGATGTGTGTGTGTGCATATGTTTAAACTATTTATTCTATAATTCATTTCATCTTGTTTAATATCCACATTGTCTATTACTTTCATATGTTTATTTATATGATTCCTGGTAATTTTTTTCATGTATTGTGATTCTTACTTCAAGTTTCAGTTCCATGAAAAACATCAGCTTGGTTTCTTGAATAGCTTCCCATATATTTTATGTACTACATGCAACTATAAAAATGGAAAGTGTATACATTTAGAACAAGAAGGAAACTTAATGAAGAAGTCAAATCCTATTGTTCTTATGCATGCAAACAAGTTAACACTTAGGATATTTTTCATCACAAATCTCAAAGGAAACCTCTCAGACTGGTCTACATTAGAGTGAGATTTTGATCTATGTTATCAGAATGTCCCCATGCAGTGATGTCTTCAAACATGATTGGAACAAATGTTCAGATGATACAATCAGAACCCTGTTTTCCTCTACATTTCAGCTGTAATGCATTATAATATGATGTGATGATGTAATGATCTATTGTTCAGTTAAGGGAAGCTCTACCCCAGGGGTGGTTAACCTGACAGTTTTCTATGTATATTGTATCATTTTAATTGTCTGAACAATTCCCAAGCGAAGAGCACTTTTTATTTCGCACCTCCAGGTAATCAAGGCTATTATTATGTTCTTCCCGGAGGAGATACTCAAGGTTCTACAGATGTTTTTGTATTTGCTGGGGGATGCCAGAGCAGCTGTAAAAGAAAACCAGATGATTCTGATACACCTTACTTCTAACTCAACACCCTGAAGACAGAGAATTCTTCTCCAAGGGTAGCACAATGAAATCACAGCTTGGACAAACCAGGTAAGAAAGATTGGGACAAAAATCTAACCATGATTCAATGACTGACCCATAGGATTTCTGGGTGTAAAAAGCTTTTCAAGGTATTTAAGGAAAAGAGCTAAGGTCGGGATTTGTCCTATACTGAGTTAAGAGCTGAAACCCCTCAGCCTAGGAGCATTGGGGCGCCTAAGTGATGACAAGTCGGTTGGCCATCATCACCACTTCAGAGCAGTACCTGTCTGTGGTTTAGGCCTATTGGATTCAAAAGTGATTGAAGTCCTGGAAAGACAAAATAAAATTTATAAAATTTTATAAAATTGTGTTCAAAATAACATGTACCTCACCCTTCTGTGACCTACATGTTTTGAGAACATGGAGGACAAAGTCACCCAAGAAATTGTTTTCTTTTACTCATCCTCATGGATCAAAAGGGGAGGGCTTGTAGTGGGTTAATGCCCCTCTCTGGGGATCTAATTATTGAAAAAACACCACCAAGAGTGTACCATCATGTAAACTATGGACTTTGGGTGACCATGATGTGTCAGGAAGTTTCACTAATTATACCAAATGCATCACTCTACTGGGGAATGTTGATAATGGGGAGCAGGGGTTGTATGAGAAATATTTGTACCTATCACCTAACTTTGCTGTGAACCTAAAACTGCCTTAAAAAAATTACAGTCTTAAATAAACACATGCATGCACACATATTTACACCTAATTATTCCTTCGAGTTTTGCACTTTCAGGCTTTTTTTTCCTTTTGTACAGATACTTTACACGAATTCACTCTCATTTTAAAACTTGCTCTATACCTTGACAGAATATAATGCGTAAGTGTACTATTAAATGTTTGGAATAAGAGAAAATTCTGGCCTGTGTTCCTCTTCATTGCATCTCACTCCCACCCTTGAAACCACATATTGCAAAGTACATCATTCTAGCATCACCTAAAATCAAAATATTGATTTGTTGAAGGAAAAAAATGAACTGCAATTCATTCTAAGGCCAAACGGCAACTGAGCCACTCACAAACAATCCAAAACCCTGATTAAGGTTCAGGAAACACTGAGATCCTTTCCAAAGTTCTGGTTAGGAAATGATGCTGACAGTTACAAGAGAGAAAGTTACAGCAATAGAAAGATGCCCATAAGCAAAGCGAAAGTCACCAAATTATTTATTTATTTTTTTTTTAAAGGTCAGTTTGTTACCAGAGTAAATAGGTGCTTCTGCAGTGTCATGGGAAAAGAATTTCAGGGACACTCACGTAGGAGGAGTTTTAAGCTACAGTGGCAAGTTTCATTAGAGCAAACAGTGACAAAAAATGACTCTTGGAGAGGCAGAAAGAGTGGGCAGGCTACAGAGTAGCTGATCCGGTGCTTCAGTGGCTTTGGCGGGCCATTCTAATATGGTATCCGACTGGTACCTCTGGATGGTCATTATGCCACAGGACCCATGCGTCTCAATATATGGGCCACTTTCATACGTCCTGCAACCTGGTGAGGTGCTGCACATCAGTATTGGTGACGGCAACACATTTTTTCTCTAGTCATCCCAAGAGAAAAACCTTACAGTGCTGGGATGGTTAAACCTGTACAGAAGAGTCAGAGAGCATCTCCAGATACACTGCACCAGCTGGACTCTGGAGAGCAGGAAAGGGAAGGCTTTCTGTGGCCAAGGGCTGAGATGAAATGGTGCTGGGTACCAGAGTTTACTGGAAGATAATTGCTTTGGCAGTGTCATTTGATGAAAGATGAACGATAGTGTGGTTTCACAATGTGCTATATGTCAATTGCTGGCATCTTAAAAAGGGCTGATTGCCTTAAAATGATGACGGAGTTCTCATTTTCTGAAAGAAGGGCTATCTGAACTCATGAATCATTTGCTGTCGCAAGTTTTAGTCCAACTCCTCTCAGAGAACAGATTCATTTATGCCTGGAAAAGGGAGATTATTTTGTTACTCTTAGAGCAGCAAACTCTCATACTGACCAATCTTCAAAACAGCAAAATTATTGAAAACGTGGTACTGTAAATGACTTTTAAATAGCAAAACTGTGTGTGGTGGAGTCCATTTTGGGCATTAATGCAAATTGGTCAGCGCGTTTAAAGCCCTATTCATGGCTTTAGTACCATAAGGAAAAAAATAAGGGCATGGCTTTTTCTTATTTAAATGGTTTATATGGACAAAAAATTGCACTAACAATAAAAATTATAAAACACAGTCCACCCAGAATTTTTCAGTCAAACTGGAATTCTCAGCAAATGTATTTACTAAATGTACTGCTGTATTCTTATTATCTTATTTTCTATGCTGATTTGATGTTCAAGTGATGATATTTCTTTCCTTCAGAAGCTATATCTGTAGTTTTGTTTGAGAACTGAGGATGAATTTGGAACATAATTTTTTTGTTCCCTCATTGAGTTGTGAACTGCCAAGAGAACAGACAGATGTCAACCAAACTTGAGAGCAGCACTGTACAATCCGCTTAATCATGCCTATACACTGAGTATAAACTATTCTACACATTTGACAAGAATGCACACACATTTGATTTGTAAACCTTTTCCTTCAGTGTACTTAAGGAAAGTACACCTGCATAATTTTCTGAATTTTTAAATTTGAAAAAAAATCATTTATTGTGTATTCCAAAGTTTATTTTAATGGCATCAAGGTAGTGGTCATTACAATTTTCTAATTCAATGTAAACATTGCTGTTTTGTGATGATTGTTAATTTCAGTAATTATAATTTAAATGATTCTTAATTATTTCTAAATAAAATAACTACAAGTAGATTTATTAAAACTTTAAATTATGTGTGCATTATTGTTTGTATGCATATATGCAGCTTAAATACACTCCCTTTCTCAGAGAATATCACATCAACAAAAGTTCCTATTTCTATTATTTTTAAGTATGTTTTTAAAAGGAAATTACGTGACAATGATGTTATACCCAAACACAAAAATTATGGTTAAAGTTATGAGTTACCTGTGCATAAAACTTTAAAATTTCAAAACATTTTACATTGTATCAAAATAACAGATACGCTATACGGGATGACGATGACGATGACAACGACGATGATCTTGCAGCTGATAAGCCTTTCTCAGAGAAGCTGAGTGATTTGGAAAAGTTGACAACTAATGTTTTATAAAGTGCAATCAAGAGCTGGTTTCCTAACTTCAAAATCACAATATATCCTCTTGGCAAAATAAAAAACGAAATACATAAATCACCCATCTTTACTGCCCATGCCATGTGAGCCATGGTTTCAGTGTTTTTTGTTTGTTTGGGGGGCATGGGTTTATTGAAGCCCATTAATTCTGGGTTTGGGAGAGATTGTTAAACCTCAGAGAACTGGAAGTCCCGTCATACAAGTTTATGAGAAGCCCAGGGTAGACATGAAAGGTATGGATATTGGATAGATTGGCAGAGCAAAGAGTTATTTTACTTTTCCCCAAGGAAGCAAAACTAAACAAATGGGCAAAAGGTACCTAGTGGGAGACAGTGTCTCAAAATGAGGAAGTGTCTCATAACGAGAAGAATCTAACAATGGGGTTGTCTTACCCAAAAGGTATTCTATAATAAGAGATCGTTCAAGCTAAAGCTGTGTGAGCCTCTGGCAAACACTTTAAAAATGGGATGGGGGTCCGCTACAGTCAGTGGAAAACTGGATTTTGAGGCTACTATGAAGTTGCCCAAGTGTACTGTGGGAACCAGAGGCTCACCAAATGTTAGAGGTGAAGACTGCTTTGGATGGTACACTTGTGTTCCTCTCATTCACAGTTGAAAAACTAGAACCAGGGAAGTTAATTTAAACGCTTAATATGAAGCAGAATTTAATTAGAACAATCATTAATAAACCATTGAACTGAAAGAAAACATACAGACTTCTCAAGTCAATTTCACCAACCATCCCATGATCATCAAGTTACTTTGATAGTCCTCAGGAAAAGAAGCCTTTTTTATTGCAATGCTGTTCGCCAGTGCTATGTGGTGTTTACTGCGAAACAGATGCGACTAAGAAGTAATTGTCTCAATTTATACCACCCCTTCGGCAAAGATTTATTTTATATTTGCTATGGTTCATTTGGTCGAATCTGTAACATTTACCAAACCTAACAGTAAAGAGGAGAGCTGCCAGTATGACTTAGAATCTAATAAACACGAGAAACATAACTGCAACCATGCAGAAGCCACCTCATCAGTTCTTGAAGATTCCTGAGTAGGAAAGACCTGGGGGATAAAAAGCTATGAAGTGGACATAAATATATTCATTCATCCATCCTATCATTAATTAATTCACTCATCAAATATTCATTGATACCCTACTAAGTGCCACACCAGGCATTTTTTTCCCCGCATACTTTTGCACATTTATATTAACTTAGCGCAGTAAAGGTCATTTCTTGATCTCTAATCAGAATTTATTTCAAAGGCAAGATAAGAAGTAACTCACATACTCTATTCTGAAACTCATGCGACTGAATTTCAGGGGAAAACCCCAATAGAACGGTAAATTTTTGATAGATCTAATCCACACTCTAAATATTTGCACACCAGTTAGGTAAGCAGCCACCACCAAATTTTCAGAGTGTTTTGGGTTTAGGGGATTCAATAAATCTATTTATTGGATAGGGGTTCAAAAAATCCATTTGTGGGTTTTCAGGGTTTCAATAAATATATTTATATCAATATCCATAAAAGTAAAATATCACTTCAAATGAGGATGAATAATGAATCGACATTTATCAAGCCTGTTTTCTATAGCATATGTGTATGAAAAAAATTTTTTATACTATTCTATTTAATTATCAACATGATAATAAGAATAAGAATTGGTTGACCTATTTCACAGATAAGAACATTGATCCTCAGATTATAATTGGTATATAAGCTGGAGCCTTAACCATGTCTTCTTACTATGAGTCCATTTTTTCCCTACCAAGAAAAGCAATTGCCGTAAAGGTAAGAAAACCATAATGATCCTGAAGAGAAAATTTATTTGAGTGACTAGAACTCATTTTACTGTACAGAATCTTATTAAAACCTCATAGAAAAAAGTATTAGAGAATTTTATACTTATACACATTTGAAACCTGAACCTTAGGAAGATTAATTATTCAAATTCACAGAGTTAATAAACAGTGAAGCCTGATTTCAAACCCAGGTCATCCTGACTTCTAAGCTAGTGATCATAAACTGTTATTCTGAACTTCTCAAGGATTCTGGCTCTCTGCATCTGGTTTTGGTAAAGATTCAAGGTTTCCCAGATCTACACACGAACAAAAGTTTTTCCTCAGCTATAACACCCCACATTTTTACCTAGAATTGGCCTTCTGAAATAATACTACATATTCCAAAGTCCCTTGAAATTAGGCGTTACCTTGGAAATATGTTTTTTCCAGAAAGATATAAGTAGAGTGTGTGCGGCCTTTTCTAGACAACTTCAGAAGAGAGTCTGAATGAGCCCTCTGTCTATTTCTACTTTGTTTCTTCCTCCACGTTGGTACCTGAAATGCAGACGTGAGA
>PVJD01011179.1:0-48091 GCA_004026545.1 Mormoops blainvillei | reverse complement strand
TGATACCAGAGATGAAATGCTAATTGCCCTGACTTATGATGTAAATGCTTCTCTTTCACCTCTGTAAACCCTTTTCGCTCCAAATCTATACCACACCTCCCAAGACCCTTACCTCACTTAGCCCAGCATAAAGGGAATGCGGAGCTATTGTTCTGGGCTCAGAATTTGGAGTTTGTCTCCTCTGGGCCCATGCACGTAAATAAAGATCGTGCTCCTAACCCCTCAGTGTCTGGTCATTTCATTTTTCCCTAACATTTTCAGTCAGTTAGTAAATATTAACAATTATTAATGCTCAGTTTCAGCATAGCACTAATGTTATATTTACTATATTCCATTTATTTCAAAATTTTGCTATGCAATAGGCTCTACTCTTCAGACTGTGTGTTTAGTTACATGACCCATCATGTGACCCATGAATGTCAGAAATATCAGTGCACTCGCAGGAGTGTTTGCCGAATTTATAGCTGTGCTGCAGCTAACTATATTGAATTTGAAAGAGAAAATGTAAGCTACTTGGGATGTTTGCATTATTATTTGTTACTCTAATTCTTAATTTTATTAAATAAGATTTCCATTTTTTTAAAGTTATTTAGATCTATCCAGTCATATTCTATGTAGTGCAGGTTTTCTAAATGTTTTGTATGAGAAAATCATTTTTAAAAATCCAAAATGTATAATACTCTTAAAAATTAATTCTTTTGAGATAGGAATATATTGCATGAAATAATCCTATAAAGTTGGCTATAGTCTAAAATGCAAATTACACGGTAATTATACTAGATACATATACCAGTTCATTTAGTTTAAATATGTGACTAATGAGGCAAATGCATAGGTTGAATATCATTAGAGGTCAATCAGTGTTGCTTTAATCAAAGCAAACAGACTACATTCTAAACACCAGCTAGCTTCATCACAAATGAATGAAAATAATCATCACAAGAAATTACAAGACATTGAAGTATTTAGTTGAAGTTCAACACCACAACTAAAGTCTTTTGATTAATAAATCAATACCATTAAAATAATACCCAAAATATATATATTTTCAAGTAAATCATAATAAATAAAAAAGTTTCAATTTTATTTTTTACTCATATGCTCATGAAACATTCACTCTGTAGTGTGGTTCCACTATGAAGATAGAGTTCTTTATCACATATGATATGAAATGTAAACAACCCAACCTTGTAGCCAAAGTTCACTCTGAACTGATGTTCTACATTTCAAAGCCTTCTCTCCCATTTTTTAATTCTATTCCCTTTACAACCATCCTTAAACAGGTGATATTGTTTGTGGCTTTACTTTCTGTTTTTCATTTTGTTTTGTCAGTCTCTTTCCCTGCTCATACCCTTTATTTTTTAATGCATAGGCAATAAAAATTATTATCAGTGACTATACCTTATTTATTCTAAAATTTAAACTATAGGGTAATTATGTTAGATAAATGGACAGGTTCATTTTGTTTAAATATTATGTATACATATATCATTGACATCACTAGAGTGGTGTTAAACTCCATCTAGCTTATATGTTTCTAGAAAGGGCCAGGGATTTTAGTATTACTTATTTGTCTGACATCCTAAACATGGTAAAATTAATCACATTTTTTTGAGAATGTAATCAGTGTCATCCCACATCAACCCCTTTGCTTGAGAGTTAGTATTTATCCTCTATCATGATATAAATTTAACTTTACCTTAAGATGAGACTAAATGGTTTGGTATAGACACAGTTTTTAAATATGCCTGATAACTTCTGCTAATTTGATATCTACCAGAAAACTAGTACTATAATCCCCTATAATTTAAACCTTGGCAACAAGAGCAGAATTATTTTAAATATCATTCACTGAATAGAATGGATAGATAAAACATTAATTTACATGATTATATAAAACACAGCTAGCTGATTTACAAAATAACTCTGTTGATGAACTTTGTTCAGGTTGGATAATACCAAACAACAGAATTTTCCTCAGTACACTCATTACAATAGAGTGAATTTATAATGCATCCAATGATGCCTATTAAGAAATAAGAAACTTTCAATCCCAATCATGTTCAAGCATAAGAGTATGTCTACTACTTAATGGGTTAAGCATAATGAAATTTTATGAGCTCAGAAGAGGATTAGAAAAAAACATTTTGGTTTTTTTTAATGTGTGGCAGTATTTTCTCATTCATGAAAACAAAAAGACAGAAACAAATTATCTTTATGTTAACTCTCTGAAATTGGATTACAAAAAGTTAAAATATGCACTACCATTCTTACTTTATTTTATATATCTCTGTATCTTATATCATATTTAGAAAATCAGAATTTTTGTGCAAGCTATGGGCATAAGCTTTGTAGTGACACTATCTGTAATAAAATCATGACAGTTACAGAATTTTACAAAGTCCCTGGGTCTCAGATTTCTCAACAGTGATATGTAGACAATAATAAAACAGATGTTTTATTATTGGGTTTGCCTTAATTAACAGATGCAAGAAAGGAGATTTGACTTTGGGTGGTGAACACACAATAAAATAAATAGATGATGTATTATGGAATTGTACACCTGAAATCTATATATTGTCATTAACCAATTTACCCCAATAAATTCAATAAAAAAATATATATGGGGCACAGGTTATAAGGTTAGTTGGAAGCATTTATTGAAATGGGAGCACTTTCTTGACTAAGGGTTCAAAGTTGTGTTAGTCTGCTGTTGCCAAAACAACCACATAGTCTCAGTGACTTTCCATAATACACCTTTATTTCTTACTTTGCTGAGATTTAGCCTTTATAGTTTGGGATGAGCTGGGCTTGCTCCAAGCTATGGGTTGAATCCAGATCTTCAACTTGTGTCTTTCATCTTCTTTGGACTTATGATTATTTGAAGTATGGTCTTCTCATAGGTAGAGATAGAAGTTCAAAAGGCCAGCCCATGGCACAGCCATATTTTAAGCCTTCATTCTCATCATGTTTAATAATATCCCAATGACTAAAACAAGTCAAGTGGCCAAGCTCAATGTCTTAAGTATCTGAAAAAAAAAAGTATATTATTTGCATATGACATGACTATCTACCTAGAAAACAATATATAAACAAAATATCAGGAAAGTTAAGGGACTGTAGCAAGTTGGTTAGATACAAGCTCAGACTGGGTCCAACTTAAAGGCCAGATGGGTCCAGGGTCAGAGCTGTTCCAGTTTAGAAACCAGAATGGGTTAGGTTTAGACTGGATCAGGTTCGGACTGGGTCTGATTTAAGATGTACTGGGTCCAGTATGAGGCCTCAGGTGAAGACCCATTTTGTTTTAAGGATAAGCAAACAGTTTACCTTACCAAAGATAATCTAGAGTTACGGTGGTCATAGTGCACAATGCATTTAAGTAGATAAACTTACCTATTTATGAGACACTCTAGAGAAAAGGGGCCATAGCCAAGCATCCACCATGAAGAACACAGGAAGGATTCTGTTTCCCCAGCTACAGTTTCTAATAACCAGGAACACCTTACTTGCTCTGGAACCTGCAGGCAAGATCCTGGGAAAACTGGCAGAACAGAGCCAGGTCAGCTGTCCCAGAGCTCCATTTGTGGTGCTGGGTCGAAACACAGGAAAGTAAAATTTCATGTTGTCTCTTCCTTTCCAAGTTCAGATTGGCAAGCAAAAAAAAAACAAAAAACAAAAACAAACAAACAAAAAAACCCCCCCAAAACCTACCCTTTAAGTATTAGATCTTTAAATTGTGACTTGTGTATTTTCTTTCAGTTCAGTCCTTTCTCTCCCACTGACAACTATTGTCTGTCTTCTTGTTTGTCATATTTTGAGAAATTTGGCTTGGTAAACATCAGGTTGGGGGCCCCCAAAATATGGCCAGACTGCAATATGGGTTCCACCCTATTTGCAGGTAGATGTGAACAGACAGAAATACCTAATTATTATTATTATTTTATTTTTTCTGTCTTGATTTCACAAGGTAAGATAATGTCTTCTTGCTTCTTTTCCAAGCATATTTCATCAATATTCTATGGGCCCTTTAACAAAATTAATATGTTCCAGTTGTTGGTATTGGGTTTTTGGTATGAAAATTTGATCATAATTTTTATTAAGAATCAAATTTTCCTTATCCTTGCAGATTTTCTGTTTGCTTATTTTACCAGGAATGGAGAAACAGGTTAGCATCTTCCAATATCACTAATTTGACTATTTTCCCTTTAATTCCCCACCCATTTTGCTTTATCTATTTTGAGGTTGTTATTAATTAATCCACATTTGATATTTTTACATATGCCAGTCAATTACCCTGGTATCATTATGAGATATGATTTTTATAATAATAGTGTTCCTTTACATACTGTTTGTCTAATAACAGTATATCTACATGAACTTCTGGTCAAGATGGAGGCGTAGGCAGAAATGCTTCACCTCTTTGCACATAAAAAGGATTACAACTAACCACAAAACAAAATACACCCAGAACTGCCAGAACTGCCAGAAAATCAATCTGTGTGAAAGCCCAAGAAGACATAGTCATCCATATGGGTAGGAGGAATGGAGATGGGGATCCAGGGCAGAGAGGATGTGGTGTGGCTGTGGCAAGTCGGCAGTGATGAGAGAGTGGTGGTTTGTGGAATGGGCAGTCCTGTTTTAGGGATACCTGGGGAGCAAGCCCCAGGCCAGACCATGGAGCCTAGGGTTTCAGCACTTGGAAGAATAAAGCTTCATAACTTCTGGCTGTAAAAAACAGTGGGGAGTGGGGAGGCAAAAGGAACTTCCAGTGTCTCCGGAGATCCTGTTTAAAGGAACCACACAGTCCTAGATTATATGCAAACCCACCACTCTGGAAATCACCAGCAGGGCAACAGCTAAAGGGCTCAGTCCAGGAAACACAGAGAGTCCCAAACAAATTGGACACAAAGAGGACCACACCAAAATACATCATAGTTAAATTGCCCTAAATATAAAGAGAGGATCTTGAAAGCAGCAAGAGAAAAACAGAGTAACCTACAAAGGAGTTCCCATAAGACTCAGCTGATTTCTCAAAAGAAAATTGCAGGCTACAAGGGGCTGGCAAGAAGTAGTCAAAGTGATGAAAAGCAAGGACCTACCACCAAAATTACACTCTCCAGCAAAGATATCATTTACAATTCAAAGGCAGATAAATTGCCTCCCAGACAAGGTAAAGCTGAAGGAATTCATCATCACCAAGCCCTTACTACATGAAATGTTAAAGGGATTTATTTTTTAAAAAGATCAAACTATGAACATTAAAATGACAACAAACTCATAACTATCAACAACTGAATCTAAAAAATAAAAACAAAAAGAAACTAAGCAAACACCCAGAACAGGAACAGAATCATAGATATGGAGACCATCTGAAGGGATATCAGGTGGGAGAAGGCAGGCGGAAAATGGGGAAAAAAGTAGAGGGATTAAGAAGAGTGATTGGTAGGTACAAAATAAACTGGGGTATGTTAAGAACAGTAAAGGCAATGGAGAAGCCAAAACACTTACATGCATGACCCATGGACATGTACTAAGGGGGGTCACTGCTGGAGGGAAAGGGGGTACCAAGAGGAGGGGGGCAAAAGGGGTAAATTGGACAACTGCAATAGCATAACAAATAAAATAAACTTAAAAAATAGTAATAGTGTAGTTACGTGAGTTCTTTTTTGGTTAACATTTTTCAATACTTGAGCATTCTTTCTTCATATTTAAAGTGCTTGTGCTTTTTACACACCCAGTGATATCTATTTATCCTAACATTAATTAGTTAAAATGATTTTATATAATCATTGAAATATTGGGGCTTAACTGCAGCATCTAAATTGCCTTTGTGTTGTTATTTTTAGATTATTACATATTTATACATCTTTTCATCTGTCTATGCAGCCATCAATTCATTTTTATTTTTAAGCATATCATACAAAGTTTCATATATCACTGTACTTCAACCCTAAGTACTTAAGTGACTATATATCATTTTCTAAAGTTTAAGATGTTTTATTATGTATATTTCCTTTCTTGTTTATTTATTTGTAAAACAAACTTTTTCCCTATAATAGATTGATAGTTACATATTTTTTCTATTATTTTATGCTTCTTATAGAGAATACAAAATAATTTTTTGTTATATCAAACTTATATGTTTGCAATTTTTCTACAGTTTATTGATCTTAGAGAACTTTAACTCAACATACCTCATTCTTCCCTTTGTTCTATGTTAATCATTTAGTTTTACTTGACACACATTTGAAATATAAGACCTAATGAAATAGTTTCACATCTAGGTTTGCATGCGTAATTACCTTTTCTGTTGCTTCTCATTCTGTCACTTCTCATTCTGTCCTCTTTCTTTATGATGAAGAATATCTTTTATTATTGCTTTTATTTTAATTCTATTGTGCTAGGTCATCTCAGTATATTTAAAAATCTTAAAATATTTTTATTTTACTTTATGTTTTTTAGTAAAATATTAATTTCACATGCGATGGATTTTGGTCACGTATACACTTACATCACCACCATGCCCATCAAGACGCTGAGCGTTTCCAGCACCTCTGAAGGTTCCTCTTGCCTTCCAGGCTATCAGGACCAGCCTTAGGAAAGAATTTTCTAATTGACATTGTCACGTATTAGTTCTACGTATTCTTATCTTTATAATAATATCATCATAGAATATATACTCTTTTGGTTCAATTTCTTTTACTTAATATGTATTGGATATTTTCTATAGATGGATAAACATAAAAGAAAAAACTATTTTTGTGATATTTTCCTTTAATTATATCTAACACTTTCATAACGTTTAAAAATATTTTTTTGAAATAATTATACAGTGAATAGATGTATTCTCATTACTTAAATTCTATAGCTATTAACATTTTATTCTATTCATTTTATAGTATATATTCTTTTCTCTACCCACCTGCCAGTGTGTCTTTTTAAGTTTCCAACAACTGTACACATCACTCCAAAATGCCTCAATATTTATATTATTAACTAGAGTTTAATATTTGTTCATAACTCTTTTGAATGTAAATTTTACATACAGTGAAATATATAAATTTAAAGTATATAAAATTAATTATTTTAATAATAAATACAATGATTTGCTTATCTATTTTTGTACTGTTGGACAGTTGGGTTGTTTCTGGTTTAGGGTTTTATAAGTAAGCCATTATAAAGATCACGATACAAATCTCTTTGTGGCCATCTGTGTTCATTTCTCCTGGACAAGTGCCTGTACGTGGAATCTCTCGTTTATAATATATGTATGTTAAAATTTATTTTTTTAATAGCAAGGCTGTGTAGACTCAGATAATTAGATCTTTGTACCTATCTCTTGGTCCTGTATATGCACATGTATAAACACATAAAGCACATGTTCAGACACACATACAGATACAAGCTTTATAATGCATTGCTATCAGCAAGACTCTCAAATGGAATGTTGTAATCCATCACGATTTTCTATCTTTCCTGGAGCTCATCATAATTTTGACTCTACAAATGCTAAACTTTATTTTAGGTCCCCCTCTTACCATGTTTATAGCCTGATCTTATGTTTTCCCCTAGGGTAGAATAATACTGCTTTTTGAAAACTAAACTATGTATTTGATATTTGTACATTTCTTAGAACTATAATGCTTTGATTTTTCATCATCTAAATATATTGATTTTTCTAATGATTTGCTGTCATCTCCCATTTCTGTTTCTAAACCACTCTTTCCTCCCTTATGACTTTCATTCTTACAGTGATTAATACACCCATTATTAAAGATATAGAGAAAAGACCTCTGCTCAGTAGGCTTATTTTCTTTCAACATTAAAGGTATTGCTACCTTGAATGTTTCAGAGAGAATATATTAATAGTGTACTTTTAAAAAATCAACATCCAAAATAATTTGAAGTTTTTGCGACAAATAAATGGAATGTGAAACGGAATAATTAAAGATAAAAATTGAACTAAATAAGGAAGTACAAAGGAATAAGTGTCATCAGCAATCTGGATCACAATTTACTGTTGTCTCCTGGAGATTAAAGCAGGATTGGGAAGCTTACAGGTAATATAACTAGCTAATAACAACAGAAAAAACTATCTGCGAACAATGTTTTACTTGTGGTAAAGTGTTTGCTGTGCAGATATTAGCTATTGGGTAAAATGCCAGTTTCATACTTGAGATCTTAGGTATAAGTAGAATGATGTTCTTACTCAGTTCTCAATGGTTTTCAGTCAGACTTGACTCTCTGCCCTAAAGAGATTTAGCTCACAGGTGAGCAATAAAGAGGGTTACATATTGAGATAATAGTTTTTTTTTATAAAATATGTTAGTATCTCATCAATCACATGGAAAAGCCCTACCCTCTTTGATATTCACTATGGAATAAGAAACTTAACTTGAAAATATTCATGAAATTTATAAGCAACTGAAATCCTCCTTAAGGATCACACTGTGTATAGGTCCACTTCTTTTAGTTTCAGAGCATCTTGATAGGCCTACTGAGAAATTTGTGCTACCATAAAAATAGTTTAACATTTGTTTTGTTATTGGGAGGCAGGTATTTGGGAATGCTGAAGTGTGTACAGAATACTTCTTCAAGACAGAGCTTCACATGGACATGATTTTATGAACTGCTGCTCCTGAGAAAAATGATCTGTGGATTCATCTGTATCTTACATTAATCCTGGTCACAGATAGTACAGATGTGCATGTGTACCTAAAAGTGGGTTTTCTAAATTTGACAACTTGCAGTGCATATCACTGAAAAAAATATAATAAATGCTCTCTAAATTTCAGACGCGATCATCACCAATAGAATTTATTGGTGATGATTTATTATTATTAAAATAATTAAGCAAAGATAATTGAGCTAATTCAAGCAAAACATTTCACTAACACTGTCACAGAATTTTGGGGTGGGGGTGAAAAAAGGCACTGTAATTCTTCAATACTATAGTAACTAACATACACATTTATAAATAATCTAAATATATCAGTATTTCAGAGGGAAAAAAAGCATAAATTCCAATGAACTCTCACTGAAAAATAAAAAAATAAAAATACAAGGCATACAATATGGTACATATATTGCACTCTCTTTTCCATTGTCAGGTTATCATAGGGTCTAATAAATGTTAGCTCCTTCTATTCCTTCATTAATTGCGATTAATCACAGAAATCTTGGGCACAGACATTTTGTCCCCAAAACATTGCAAATGTAGACTTCCAAACAGACCTAGTATAAATCCATATTGTTAAATAAAACCTCTTTATCACTGCCCATTTCCTGCATCCCCCCAGGCGATGGCATTCAGTGAGTATCTGAACAGAGACAGCTCCCTGTGTGTATTCGGTGCTTTGCCTGCAGGCGATCTGATTTAAAACTCCATGTGTGGGAAGTTATACCACCTATAAAAGGGGGGAATACTGAAGAAAGAAAATAATTCTTTATTCATGTCTAGCTTTCTATAAAGTAATTTTATACTAATGTGATTCTTCAACAGAAATATAAGAAAGGCAGGGGTAATTTAGATGAGAATAGAGTTTCTAAGTAACCCTAAGTGATTTCCTGATGGCAATTTAATATGAATTTGTACAAACAAGACATTTCAAAATTATGTTTCTAGAAGTTGAATCCAACTTCTGCTAAAATTCTAAAATAACTTCACCTAATAACTCCTTGAAAAAGCACTGAATTATAAAAGTCAGTTTTGTAGAAGTGGGTGGAAAAATGCAGCTATATAGTTTATAGATCTGAATATTATATTTTAACACAGTCTCAAATTAATAGGATGTCTCAGAGGAGTGTTTAAGTCTAATCTTCTTAAAAGTATTAACTCATAACTTTATAAATACCAGCTTTAAAATATTAATTACAATAAGATCAGAGGTATAAATAACAAGGAATAAATAACTAAAATGTTTACTGTTATATGACTTTTAACAAGGTATTTTAAAATCAGAAATAGCACTATAATTGGAGAAATAAAATAATTTCAGTTTTCTCAATTTATGTGTATAAACACCATCTACTACCTGTAGTTACTGAGTTATAAAATAAAGGAATCAAATTGGAGAGTCCGTGATTCTGAACATGCTTTCCAACCTCTCTCTTTTGTTTAATTAGTTAAGAAGTTTTCATGCTGTTTCTTGAGTTATCTAAGTGTTTTCAAGGTTCCATTTTCATTACTTAATATCATATTGATAATTCAATTACATGGCAATTTATAAGAGAAAAAAGGGAAGCTGGAAAAATGATCACAATTTCAAGATATAAATATAGATATTTATGAGTAGATATATAGATACATATAATTGCAAAATTCAATATATATTGAAATGAATCTAAAAATCTTCTATCTTCTCTTTTTATTTGTTGTTCTCATTGCTATCTAGTAAACCAAAGTGGCTTTACTATATAGTTATATTCACAGAATTATGAAATAATTTTCAGAAACTGAGTATAACTTGGATATACATTTTTATTATTTGTGACTATGAAGCATATTGATATTTTCACATCATTTATTAATTTACTTTTGTTACTAATTGTTGCAGACACCTTGTAGTCAATGCAAATAAAACCATCATGATTTTAAATAAAACTTTGGTTTTATAATTGCTAATTTGTATCACATAGAATGTATGCACATATGCAAATATTTATATTAAGCATGTAAATAAAGATACAATTATATATGTATACATATATTAACTAACCTATTTACATTTACCTGTGTATTTAAAAATAACTGACTCTATAAACATATATGAATGTATATACAAAAATAAAACATTATTAAATATTTTAAGTCAATCAAATGAGGTGGCAAGAAGAAATGAGTGCCAGCTACTGTTATCTATAACAGTCATTACTACTACTACTAATTTATAAATAAAATAATTTATCATTAAATATTATCAAAACAATATATAATACATTTTAATGACTTTATTATGTTTTTCATCATGAATACCATCAGTTTCCTAAGAACCACTCATTTACTTGTTAAAAATGTATCTATTGAACTGAAATATTAAATAATTATCTAGGTATAGTGAGACATATTTAATGTATTGTAAACATCTTCCTACATAACAACATTTACTAAATGAATGAACAGATTAATAGGCAAAACAACTGCCTTCCATACAGATGGTATACTTTTAAAAGCAGACTGAACACCCTTTAAAATTTCATGAATTTAAATATATTGTTACTATTTTCATTAGCATGTGTTTCTAGTATGTACTAACATCTACACAAAAATAACTGATTTGTTCTATTTTTGATGTTCTGAATTGTAAATGTCAATTTTGTAGAAGAGGGTGGAGGGGTCGTTATCCCATGGGTTGGAATTTAAGTTAATGTCATATCTCAAGTGACTCACTTTTCCTCCTCTCAAATTTAATGTGCACTATTTAATATGTATTTTCGATATCATTTTCTGCAGTAAAGTGATCATTAAACCTTAATGGTACATATAACAAAATATATGATAGCACGTTACCTTCAACCTTCTCTTTAAATAAACAGGTAACCTACAACCAGACATGGTCTCCCTCAATATCCCAGTTCCTGCTATCAATGCATCATTGAATTGTGGATAAAATGTACTTCATAAAATACATATCTTCAAAAATAATAAAACTATTTAAATACATATTACATATACATTTAATTTTATATGTTACATGCAAACATATAGATATAAAACATACAGGGTCTGGCAGATGTAATGCCTACATGAATGTTGTTGGTAGGGTAATAATATGGGTGTAATCATTTATGGTTTTAATTTGAATATTTCACCTAAAATGTCATATGGTGTGCTTAAGTGTGATAGCGTTATGTTACAGAATTACATGTTTATGATTTTGTAATAAAAGATTTTGTAATAAAAAGGGGCATTATTTTGGCTGGACCTTGTATATCAATCACCACAATTGTACAAAGTCCCTATTTCAAATGTGAGGATTAGTCATGAGTGTCTATAAGGAAAATATTTTTATGCAATTTAAGAAATATTACCATTAGAAGTCCCTCTATTTCAGTTTTTTACAAATATTTGTTAAATTAATAAATAAATAAGTGTATGTTTAAAAGTCACCAGAATATTCCCTATTAGATTTTATACTCCATTGGGGCAGGAAACATTTCTTGTTTTTACTCATTGAGCAACACTTGTTAACACTTGACAGGATTTTTTAGAATAAATAAATTAGATATAGTATTTTTAATCTGCTACTATTCAATACGTCTGTAATTTAATGAGACTGAGTTTAAAAAAAACAATTGAATTTACGAAACAAAATAAACAAGCTGAAGAGAAACAGAATCATAGATACAAAGAATAGTTTAATGGTTGCCAGATGGGAGAATGGTCAGGGGATGGGAAAAAAAAGGTGAAGGGATTAAGAAGTACAAATTGATAGTTACAGAATAGTCATGGGGATGTCAGTTACAGCATAAGAAGTAGAGTATGCAAAGAACACAGAGGCATGACCCATGGACTTGGAAACAGTGTGGGGTTTGCCTGAAGGTGGGGCCTGGTCCTGGGTGGAGGGGGACAAAGGTAGAAAAATTGGGACAACTGTAACAGCATAATCAATAAAATACAATATAAAAATTTTTAAATGAAAAATTATCCATTTAATATATAGAAGTAATGGAATTCACAATATCTGGCATAATTCCCTAAAGGAAATACTGACACATAATGAATGCCCAATAAATATTTATTAAATCTAACCATTCCCTTTACAAGTTATACATTTGTCTCACTGGTAATGCTATTTTAAAAATATTTTGTCATTTCTCTTTGAAATTATTATTAGAGCTATATTATTCTCCAGATTTGATTTCTTTGATTACATGAACATTTACAGAACACAAGAATGGTTTGCTACTGTCACACAATGTCATGAGAAATGCCTATCTGGAAGTGTAATTAATTCATTGTGTCTTATGTGTCAAAATCATTAAGGTGAGTAGACCAGATTTAACATAATTTTTTGAATTTTTTATAAAATTTTTAAAATATTTGGAGGCTTATTATAACATGGAGCAGAACATAAATCCTCTGAAAATAGGAAAACAGACCCCACAAACCAGAGTTGGGGAAAGGAGGAGTGGGTGATAGGCATTAAGATATGCTGCATAACAATGGCAAGTTAATAGCTGTGCCTTCCTGAATGGAATAGGGTTGCATCCCAGGGCAAGTTGACTGAGAACATTCAGGGATTTGTGACATAGCCAGGGAGTTTATACAGTGCCTGTCTGAGAGGCAAGGGGCAGATGCCCACCTCGGAAGTCACTGGGAACTTTTACCTGACTAAAGACGGCAGCCAAAAGAAAGTAAAAGATATAGGATAACTGGCAAAAATGGCAGACACTAACACGTCATAGGAGGGCTGGTTATGAGGTCATGCAGGAAGTTCATGGCTGAGTATTTAAATGAGGACAGGCTGAAAGAGAGGAGGTCTGCCTGGAGAGAAGGTAAAGAGCTACACAGTCTGGAGTAAGAGAAAGGAAAAAGCCCTGTAGTCTGGAGTTAAAAAGGAGAAGATGGTGGCAGAGCTGACGGAGCTGCACGGGACATGCCCAGCCACCCAGATTCAAAAGGGACTCTTGGAACTGAACTGTGACCGGGATGCTGAGCCACAGACTTCTGCTTTTCTGAAAGACAGTACCTCTGAGTGGCATATTCTGAAACTGGTCTGGTTTGGCAAAGGGAGGAAAGACTACGTCTTCTTGAGTGGTTTTAAAGGGAGCAGGACTTAGCGGCAGAAATCCGCCATTATTCTAAATCTGTATAATCTTTAAATAAATAGCCTTTTTCTTTTTTCACCATACTCTTGCACTGGGAGTCACACTTCTTGGCGGCAGACAATTGAACCCTACAACTGTTCCAAAACAGCATTGGCAGGGTTCTGTAACAAAATGACATATTAGATTTAATTATTATATATATAATTTGAAAAGTAGATGCCCAAATTTCATATTGGAATAACATCAACTGCGATAAAATTCTATGACAAGATAAATATAAGCACAGAAAAAAAATAAACATAAACAACTAGAATTACAAATTCACCCATCAATCTATACTTCAGAAAATTGTCTTTGAAGTCTTAGATAATTAAGCCAATTATATATATCATGTTTTATATATAGGCACATTTAACATTCAAAATCAAAATCTCATTATACAATTTAAAAAGTAAATCTAATGTTCCTACATTTAGAAATAATTGATAGATATCTAAAATTATCAGACAACATTAGCTATCTCAGGACAAAAACCAGTGAGACTCTAAATACTAATGACTAGTTGATTCAACATCTGAGCAATATTTATGTTCTATTTATTTTCCTAAATTAGAGAAGAATGACAGAGAAAAATAGAGTGATATTTACAAGTCCTTTAAAAAAGGTCATGTTTACTGAGATTTCTTAGTTATATTTTTATGATTTATTACAAAAATATAAGGTAAGCTTTTAAAATGTCAAAATCTGAAGCTTCTTTAAAACCATGGTAAGTACCCCTTTTACTGTCCATCATCTGACTTTGCCCCTGGGTATGTCAAATAGATAAAAGTTTGCTTCTATTTTTCACCAGAAACTTGAATTTTTATGAAATTGATTATTTTATAACTTTAATCTTTATGGTAGAAAACTAAGAATACCTCTACAGCAAAAAAGAAAAAGAGAGATAATTTTATTCAGAGGATTCTGATTTTTTAATCATTTTGCCTATTGAATGTAATCATTGAAAAAGGCAATTACATCAAATGTAATCATTGAAAAGGTGACTAAACTCAGTGTCCATTTATATCAAGGTCACTGTGTCTGTTTGAAATACATAGCCTCACTCTGGGTGAAAAAGACCTTGAGTAAAATAATTATGCCTAGGAGATAAATCTAGGGAGAATTAACCATGGTCTAATCCATTGAACAACATGATTTTAGGCATAAATTGCATTAGTTGACCAAGAATCCCTTAAAATATATTTATTAGAATCAGAATTATATATTGTATAGTCATATACAGGTTCACAATTGAATTGTATAGAAAGTTTGAAATAATAGTTTGTACCACTGATGTGATATCATAAAGAAGGCAGTAACTCTCCCGCTGGGAATAAGTATATCTCTGTCCTACTTTTGTGAAATATGTGCTTGGATAAGCTAGCCTTTCCTTAGTGCATTTTATGACTTTGGCCTAAGTGAATATGCCTTAAGTTTACTATTGACATAATTATTCCTCTACTAATCCTTCTGTGTTTACATATCCTTCGTAGGCAAAGTTTCCATTCTTTTAGAGCTTTTTATAACCAAAACTTTACCATTGGAAATTGTTTGACCTACAGGTAATAAATTTTCTCTGAAAACAAAGTTCTACATGATCTCTGATATCTGTAATCTGCTGCAATAAACTGCTATGAATGTGACTATTTTTTAATATTTGTTTCACTTTTTTATTAAATTCATGTATTTTTCAGTTGTGGGTATCTATAAATTTTCATTGTTTCATACACTCTGCTATTCCTGACATTAATTCTAGGTAGAATAGATGAAGCTATTTCACATTTGAACATTAATTATTTTGGCAAAAACACACACACACATTATACAGTATAGTTATCCTGCAAGGTTTTTATTTCAGTAATTAAAAATACATATAACATGGTACTTACTCATTCAATCTTCATAGGAAACCCATGGTGTATGTATACACACACACACATGTACACACATACAGTCTTTCCAGAAGGTATCTATCCATGAAATATGAAAAATAGAGATATTTACTGAAGAAGGTACAAGAAACATTGTGCATAAGACAATGATACTTCAGTCTCCCTCAAAGTAGGCACCTCAGGACCTCATATAGTTCTCTCAGTCACCATCAGTTGCCCAGCTGTATTTTCCTGAGCCTCATCAACAGTCTGAAATCTCTTCCCTTTCAAAGGTGATTTTAGTTTTGGGAAAAGCCAAAAGTCTCAGGGCACCAAATCTGGGCAGTGGGTGAGCTGAATCACCTGAGTGATTTGATGTTTCACAAAAAAATTCTGCATGAGACATGATGCATGAGTGGGTGTGCTGTCATGATGAAATTGCCAATCAACAGTTGTCCAGAGCTGTAGCCTTCTGAATAATCTGAAGGAATCTTCTAGCTTAATGCAAAACTTGAGGCAGATACATTGCTCTACCTGCTCAGTCATTTTGAATGTGATGGACACACAGTACACATGCTCACTCAATGATGTCTACCACCCTCACTGACTAGTAAAGTGAAGTCATCAATGTTCACGCATGTGTATTCCAGAACACTCCCCTTGGGTGCCAGGTTACATTGATGTTTTACAAACCATTCTTGTTATATTAACAATGGCTGGGCTTTTTCCAGACAGGCTCTTTCTATATATATGAAAAATCCATTTTTCTGATGAGACTACTGAGCCTCAAAAAGATTGCATGTATTATTCAAAATAACACAACTAGAAAAAAAGAGAGTTGAGATTTGATCCCAGGAATACAGCATTCATGTTCTTCAGCACAATGTAATGCATGTCCTTTCAGTTAAATAAAGAACTCATTTTAAGTAATTTCATAAAGTAAAAGCATCATTTATGAGTACCTACTTATAATGCTGCAGTATTATGTTATCAGAAATCTTTGCAGTCAACTACACATTTGGAATCTCTTCCTTTGTTATTTTCTATGTGCTCAATGACATAGAAATTACCATAAACATGGAGGCATAAAACAACACATTTATTTTTTCCTATTTCCCTGGGTCAGAAGTTCAGGGGCGATTATCTGAACCCTCTGCTCAGGGTCTCATAGAGGTGCAGTCAACATATTAGCTGGGATACACGCTCATCTGGGTACTCAAATTAGGAAGCATGGCTTCCAGGTTCCCTCAGGTCGTGGCAAAATATATCCTTTTGCAACTATAGGACTGATGTCTCCACATTTTTGCTAGCTGCAAGCTCCTCTATGTTGTCTCTGTTCCTTGCCATGTGGTCCTCCCCATAGGCAACTTATGACATTTGCTACTTTAGGACCAGCAAGTGTCACTACATTATGCCAAGACAGAGAGTCTTATAGATTGTAAAGTAACAATGGGGAGACATATCTTCACATTTGCTATGCTGGCTAGAAGCAAACCTGGTCCCGCCTCTACTCAAGGAGAGATTACACAAATTCCTGGATACCAGAAAGTAGGAGTTGATTGTGGGAGTCTTCTCAGATCTCTGTATCACAATTATTAAGGTCAGTTTAAATATGAATACCAAGTTCTACATCTTCGTTTGAATTAAGGTGGAGAAATTTGTGTATTATTTACCTGCCTCCCATGATACCTTTTGAACCTAAGTAACTGCAAACTTTTTGACATTCTTCAAACAGGTCAACACTACAACTTTGAATGTTAGCGTATCTCATTGGTAGAGTATTGATCATATTTTGTCAGTCTTGCTCCCCTAAGTCTTCAGCACCCACCAGCCAATTAATTCAATAATGAAGACATTTCCTAATGAGGTTCTGTTTTCTCCGTCAGCCTTCTAAGTGGCAGAGTCTTCAACTATTCTTCAAAATAATGACCACAATTTCTTTATGTGTTGGAAACAAGACTCTGTAAGTGGAATATATTTCAACTTTGGTTACTTTATTTAGGGTTGCCCAGTGATCAGCCCACATACAATTGATCTGGGCAGCCCAGTAGTGCTCAGCATATGCATTTAATTGAGATTTTAATGACTAACAACTAGTGTATTGAGCATGGCTTGAAGAAAAAAAGATTCTTCTTGAAATTTCCCCCCATTGAATTGGAACCATTTCATAATGTTGCTGAAGTTACTTTTCATGTCACCTACTTTTAACTGTGTCACCATCCACAGGGATATGATTGCTTCAGATTAAACTTCCAGATATATGTGTATATATTTTTCTATTTATAACAGTTTAGGAAATTCTTACAAGGCTAGAATTTAGAAAATGTGAAAGTATTAGCTCTCAAGATACTATCAGTTAAAAATTAGGTAACAATATATTCTATGTGGAAGTGCACACATAACAAAATTAATAAGAAGAAATTCTACCGCTAAGTAAATTATATTTATTTGACAAGGAAACAAGTTTAGATACAAAAGAATATGGAATTCACAGTAGTTAAAAATATGAATGTGCTTGTGTTCTGGTCATACATTTTACACTTAATTTATTATTAAAGAGCACTCTAGGCAAAAGTTCTGCTCTAAAGATTGGAAAGGTCATTTCATTGATCAAGAATACTCAGTGAATAAGCTCTCTTTGTGCATTCATATGCTCAGTAATAAGTTGGCACAATAGTTTTTAAAATGTGATACTACTTCAAGAATGTTAAAGACTATGTGATAATGATTCATCAAGAGAAAGATTTTATTTTATAGCATGCTTAGGACCTAAAACTTATTGGTTGGTCTTCAATATGATGGCTTCAGTGTGAGATCTCAGTGGTATTTCCAATGGGAAAAGAAAAACCATCAGATCAATGTTCTTTGTATTTCACAAAGAGTTCACTGATCTCATTAGATCTGCAAAATAAGTTTAGAAAATAGAAAGACATTTATTTACTTCCTAGTTTAAAAATAGGAAAAATATGGAGGCACCAGGAATTTAAACATCTAATCCACATCCCATGGATTATAACTTTATAATCCATGCCTCAATAGTTTTTAAAGAAAATACAAGTTACAGTGGTCATCACCCAGCAGATTTCAGGAATCATCTCTTAATATTAGGCTGGACACATGGCACAGTGAGACCAGCAAACATTTTGGAATCTCGCACAATTGGTTTTAAATCATGGTTTTACTATTTATTAGATCTCATAAATTGGGACTGTTCTTTGACATTTCTGTCTAAGACTGGGTGTCTTAAAGAACAAAATTTCTCACTGTTCTAGAGGCTAGAAGTATGAGATAATAGTACCAAAATGCTTGGTTTGGGGTGAGAACTCTCTCTTCCTGTCTTGTAAAAAGCTGCCCTTTCATGAAACAGAGAGAGAGAGAAGAAGAAGAAAGGAGGAGAAGGAGGAGGAGGAGAGGCAAGGAAGGAGATCAAGTCCTATCAAATGAGGCCCCTCTCTAAGATCTCATTTAACCTAATTACATATCACAGACCATTTCTCCAGATATGTACTTTTAAATTCCTGAATTGGATGGCAGGGAACAGAACTACAGCAAGTCAAAATACCATAAAATTCCATGCTAATATCAATATTTAGTTTTTTAAAAAAAATGATCATTGCTACAAACCTTTGGTTAATGTCTACAATTCTGAAGAAGTTAATTTTGACAGTTTCTGTCAGCTTTTCTCTCTGTTTTTATAGTGTCAAATTCTCAGTGGTCTTTACACTATCATTTTTGCTTATGAAATTCTATAATTTTTAATGTGCTCCTAATATCTGAAAATCTGGAATTTTAGCTTCTCCCCAAAATTTGGAATTGTAACAGTACCAAGCCTTTGTATCAAAAGATCAAGGAAAACATGACAATCCTGAGTTGCGTCTTCTTCTAATTTATTGCTTCAATTCTTTGTTAAGCATAGCTTTCCAGACCCCTTTTTGTTATTCCTATGGTCTCAGTTGAATTTAAACAAGCACCTATGGTAAATTGGTACTGGAATATATTATGTAATGTTAAAATGACCTCATTTCTCTGGAAAAAAATCAAATTTCTCAGTACATGCCATTCTCCCCTTCAAATATGCTTAGGGAGTGTATTAAGCTTTGTACTTAAATTCAAACAATATGTTTCATTTGAAAAATTCAGATTTTTAATTTAAGTAATTTAGTTAATTAATTTACATTTATTTTTTATTAAATTTATTGGGGTGGCATTGGTAAGTAAGATTATGTAAGTTTCTAGTGTGGATTTCTTTAATACATGGTCTGTGTATTATATTGTTTGCCCACCACACAATTACTTTAATCAAGTAGTTTAAATGTAAATGATCCTCGATTTGTATTGTCTCTAGTCAAAAATCACAAATCAGTTAAGGAAGTAAGGCATCATTATTTAAAACTAACAAATTATAACGAATATCATATTGATTTTTCAATATATATGATATATTAATTATCAGAAGTGGGTATAAATAATAAGATAAATATACTTACAGAAATAAGATATGAATGCCACGCACTGTTGGTGAAAATGCAGGTTGGTGCAGCCACTGTGGAAAGCAACATGGAATTACCTCGAAATATTGAAAATGACCCAGTGATTCACTTCTGGGAATTTATCCAAAGAAACCCACAACAATAATTCTAAAGAATATTAGTATATGCACCCCTATGTTTATTTCAGTGTTATTTAAAACAGCCAAGTTTTGGAAGCAGCCGTAGTGTCCATCAGTAGATGAACAGATAAAAACGTTGTGTTACATACTGTGGAATATTACTCAGCCATAAAAAAGAAGGAAATTTTACCCTTTGCAACAGCATGTAGGGCCCTGAGAGCGTTATAGTAAGTGAAATAAGCCAGTTAGAGAAAGACAAATACCATATATCATCTCACTCATATGCGGACTCTAAAGCACACTATGAACTAACAAGCAAAATAGAAACAGACCCATAGATAGAGAGCAGACTGACAGTGCTTGTGGTGGGAGTGGGGCTGGAGGAGTGTAGATGGAGGGATTGATCAAAAAAGGAAAAGAAAGAGAAGAAACTCGTGGACATGGACAACAGTGTGATGACTGCCAGGGGGAGGGGGCATTGGGAGAGTAGAGGAGCACACAGGGAGCATAAATGGCGATGCACAGAGACCTGACTGTAGAGGTGAACACACAGTACAGTGTACAGATGGTGTGTTATAGAACTGTGCACCTGAAACCTATAGAATTTTATTAACCAGTGTCACTCTGATAAAGTCAATGAAAAGGGAAAAATAAAAAATTAAAAAGTTAAAAAGTAATAGGAAATGAAAATATGTAGATTTTAAAATTAAAAGTGGACAATAAATTTGATTATAAATTCTTAAATAAAGTAGAAATATAAATATATGTACAGGCATGAGTACATACAGGAGTCCATACACAAGTACATACATATATATGAGGAGGAACCCCAAAAAACTGGAATTATTTTCTGGAGAGCAGGCCGCTTGTAGTACAGGCTTCCCCTGCTCGGTGTTTGTTCTAGGAGCCAATCTGTATCAGTGGACCAACTGGCATTGTGAGGGGTTGCATTTGGCATCAGTGAATTTTTTTGAAAACTCTGTCAGTGCATTTGCCCATGTCACCAAGGGTGATTTACGAGCGCACTTGACCCCACTCACTGAGTGCTCAGGAGTTTTTGACCAAAAATGGCACAACCCCTGTGCCTCACCCTCCCTATTTACCCAATCTCACCCTCAGAGGCTTTTTTTTTGTTTCCCCAGATGAAAAGTCCTCAAAAGGAAACATTTTGCCAATATGGAATAAGTGAAACACAAAATGGCAGAAGCACAAAAAAGCATCAAAATTGATGAGTTCAAAACTGTTTCAAGCAGTGGAAAAAATGCTTCAGTGGGTGTATTGCATCAAATGGAGAGTACTTTGAAGATGACTAAAGTTTAAACATGTATAAATGCACAATTTTTTATAAATAAATTCCATTTTTTGGTCCCCTCTTGTATATATATTCTTAATCATTGAAATTATCAAAAGATAAAGATAGCAGATTAGAAATAGAAAAGACATTAATTACTTTAAAAGGATTAATTATATGGGGTTAAAATTTAAAGAATGATACAAAATTCAGAACAGAAAGAAAACAAATTAGAAAATATAAGAGCTGAAGAGAATGGAAGTTCAATACAATAGGATAATTGTACATTAAATCAACATTCCAAAAATATATTAATAATGAAGAAGTAATATTGAAAGAACTATTAATTAAGAAATTTCAAGAATTGTTAAGATACACTAATTCTCAGATTCAGCCACCCAGGCAAATTAATAAAAATAATATTCCTAATTATAACCTGATAGAATAAATAATATAAGTCTGCACCTACACACAACATATTTAAAGTGCACAATACTAAGGACAAAAAAACTGTGTCTAGGATCTAAAAATGATGCACACACGTATGCAAATTTTCTGACAGATGACTTCTTAATAACAACATAGTTGCCAAAAGTCAGTCAGCAAAATGAATTGTCTAGTTACTCCAATAAACATGCTTAAATAAAGAATGACTACAGAAACATATAAAAGGCATTGCTAAAACTCTTTGAGATTATGTCATAATGATTTTACACTTAATATACAGTTGATGCCAGTGTTAATTACTACACACTTTTGGAAATGCCATATGTATAAATAAATATAAACAGATTAATTATTTTGGAAAAAAGACTACAACTTATAGGATTTTATTCTATGGAAAGAAAGGACATTTACTATTTTCTAAAAAATTAAATTAGTATAAACCTAAGTAATACATCAATTGTAACACGGTTTAGTGAAATATCATTGCCAGTAATAATAAAAGCAGTGAAAATAATATGTTAACATACAAAACACTTATGTAAAAGATGAAAATAAAAATATTATAACTGCTACATTAGAATTATTTAGTAGAAGGCATTCATCTAAATGAGACCTCAGAGGAAATTGAATGCTTTACAAACTAAGTTTATACAATTCTATTTTATTTCTAATAGAATATCCATAGTACATGTTCCTCTGTGAATTATTTTTTATTTTTTCAATAAATTCAGTTAATCACAATACCATAACACAAAATATGTTATTGAATGACAAAGATTTAATTTAAATATGGAATCTTGACACCAGTCAGAATGGCCATCATGAACAAATCAACAAACAACAAGTGCTGGTGAGGTTGCGGAGAAAAGGGAAACAGTACACTGTTGGTTATGAATTCATGAGGTTGCATTAGATTTCATTTATATATGGAATCAATCAAGATATCTTCTATGAGATATTTATAGTATAACAGAAAAGATGATCAAAATGCATGGATACATATCTTAAAATGTATGTTTTGTTTACAAAGCCTCAGAAATTGAGTCTGTATAAGTTTAGCAAACAGAACACATTAAATGTTTTAGGTATTATTATGTAATTGTAATAGAAATTTGAAAAACCATTTAGGAATGGATAAGACCTATTTTGACTCCTGTGGATTTCAGAGATCAAGGTAGAAGGCTTGTTGCACTGGTTTCCTGTGGCTGACTCCTGAAACACTCAACTAAAAACAACTGGCTTAAAACAACACGAATGCATTTTCTTACAGCTCCGGAGTTTAGAAGTCTGAAGTAGATCTCACTCAGCTAAAAATCAAGGAGTCAAGAGAGCTGCATTACTTTCTGGAGGTTCTGGTGGGAAATTCGTTCTCTCCTTTTTTCCAACTTCAAGAGGGTGCAAAGGTTCCTTAACGTATTAGGTCCCTTTCTCTTACCTTGAAAACCAGCAACCTTAAAGTTCTTCTCACGCTATCACTCCTTTCATCCCTTTCCCACCTTTAAAGACCCTTCTGATTACAATGGGCCAAGCACCTAGATAACCTACTCAGGGGTTCTAGGGGTTAGAACTTGGATGTGTTTTGTCCTGGGGTAGAGTACTGCTGTATATTTTACCTACCACACTTACAGTATTATTAGGGTACTACCATTGGAATGCAGTAGCTCTTTGTTTTTCTGTCTTTCCACTCATCATCACTCAAACTTCAAAACAGGAAGTACAGTTAGCCTTGGTTGGTCATTATAACTACTATTTGGGTATGGGATAGAATTGTTAGTCCAATCAGTCCCCTGATAAATGAATTTCTTGAAAGTAAATTGTTGTTCTGCTACCACAGGAACAAGAGGAATGAATGAAAGAAGCTCTGAAATAACAACTGCCCAATATAATTAGTAAAAATGAATTGGCAAACCCCTCATCGCACATAGAAACATACAATGCTGTTAATGGTACTGATATTTATTTTCCAGTGTTTTCCTCAGTATGTCGGTAGATAGATATGACTACATATAAAGAAGAAAAATACAGTTGTTTTATTGTCATACAATATTGAGAACTATTCTAGGCATTTCCTTTTTTTGACTTTTATTAAATAAATCAGAAAACTAAAGCACAGAGAAATAGTCTAGTGATGTAACTTGAACAGAGTATTTCTTTTTCTTAATTCCAGTGAAAGGTCCAAGAGGATGCACACTGTGGGAAAGAATTCTTTAGAGTGACATTCCTCAGTGTTGCTGAACTCAGGCTATTGGTAGCATAAGAAAACTCTGAAAATTAATATTGTGCATTTAAAGTAAGACATTCTCTTCAAGACCTTTAAATTGATGTGAACAAAAGCAGTGTCATAGAGGGATGGGATAGTTTCACTTAAAACATGACTATAAACAAAAATGATTGTGTGCTTTTTAATTTACTGCTGTTTTGAAAGTTTGGAAAACATATATAACTATGTAAGAACTGTTACCCTATTTAATTGATGCTGAACATATCTTTTAACAGCATTTCTTTAGTTCTGAGTTTTCAGTGGTATATGTGTAAGAGTCATGAAGATTCCTTATCTTCACCCTGGCCATAAGATGTATAAATTCTAACAGTGAAATGTAGTGTTAGCGTTATAGTATATTCTTTTGAATTAATGACACTTTTCTTAACTTTGATTTGATTTGCATATGTTGGATGTGTGATTTATTATTTAGCCTCTGGAAATAGATGCATAATGGGAGAAAGTCACAGAGCAAATCTAGGTGGCTTGAGATAGTAATTCCAGTTTATTTCATTAATCTACATTGCCTGCTAATGTTTACTAAGCTGAAGACAATATGAGATTTTCAGTTCTCCTTTTGACATTAATTTATCAAATAGTGAAGGTATATAGGTTATGCCTGAAAATTGTATTTTGTATATTGTGGATGTAGTAATTAATAATATACAGTCTCAACCATGAGATAGATAGGTCAGAACTTCAGGGACAGGCAGAAGAGTGAACAGACAATTCTAAAACCAAACACAAAGGAGATAAAAGGTACTAGGAGGTTTCAATAACACAAGGACAGTTTTTTTCTTGTGGGTTGAGGTGTTTTTATGTAACAGTTTTTTGAAGGTACTGTCCTTGAATAGAGCAATATTGAGTGAGAGATTTTGATCTGTAAAGAAACTGAGGTTTGGGAAGAAAATGCTTCACTTGCTAGTAAATAAAGAGCAAAAGTAAAGAAAAAATAACATGGGTATTCTTAAGGAAAAGGGTTGTAGTCCAGGTAGCATGAATATGAAATATATGAAAAGATTTTGAGAGAAAAGGCTGTAAAAGCTGGTTTAAGTCCATGGATTCTTGGACTTTAAATGCTCAGCTGACAAGCTGTTAAAGATTAGAAGGTTATTAAAGAGCACTGAGCAGTGAAATGGCATAATCAAGTAGTATGCTTTTGGAAGATTAACGCAGGCTTTTGGAGGGGGCAGTTGAACAATGGAACGAAATCTAGTAGTACTAGAAAGTCAAGCTAGAACTATCTAGCCAAGAGGTCAAGTGACCTTTACTGTTATGATATGAGAAGACAAAAAGTATTATATGTTGAGTGAGGTACAGTTGAGGGAAATTGAATAAACAGGATAAACAAGGAACTGTATCTTATTAGGCAATAGAAGAGAGATAACGGGGTTGCCTAGCAGTGACATCAAAGTTTTGAGTTAAGAATTGGGAAATTGATATTTCTTTCATTAAAAGCAGGGAGGTTTAGACATTTTGATGTTTTGGGATATGTTCGATAGGCAGGAATTTATCAGGAGACTATCATGAATGCCCACTGTGTTTCAAATACTATAATAGGCAAATACTGTAATAGGTAAGAGAGTTTTATTCAATGGACCTGATAGGCTCAGTTTGTGCCACAGGGAATTTGGAGTCTAGCTGACAGAATAGAAAATAAATATATGTGGTTGATTTAAAAACAGTCAGTTTTGTCCCTTCCCATCTGAAGGTAGAGTCCAATAAACTATCCCTTAATATGGGTTGACCATGGGAGTCATTTTGTTGAGTGTATCATTATCAAACATAATGCAAGTAGAGGCTCATAAATATGTGTGTATTGTGCACTCTTGTTCTTGAAACTTTAACATTGACAAGTGAAAATTTCAGGGCTCTTCTGCTAAAGGGTGAGAGACAGGTGGCTGAGTCACCACTCATGCATTCACTGACTGCCTGCTAATTGCCTGAATGATAGGTAAGGTCATCCTAGACCATTCATTTCCCAGTGGATCCTTCAGTTGACAACAAACACATATAAATGCTCTGCAGGTTACAGCTAAGTAAGCTCACACAGAAGGATCATCCGTCCAACACAGAACCATGAACTAAGCAAATTTTTGGTTTTTCAATCTACTGAATTTTGAGGTACATGATTAAATTAACTTACAGAAAAAAAACCCGCATACATGCACACATACCTACTTACATACATACTCACAAAGGTTGTTGACCTTGTCCTTCAAAGATTCTGCCTTGAGCGCTTTAAGTTACTTAGTCTCTTGATGCTACAGTCTCAGTTTTTTGGAATCCAATCTCTGAAAAACCACTTCTTATTTTTTCATTTCAAGCCTTCTAATTTTCTGACTCCAAAAGTCCTAAAACTCACCATGATCTATAATGTTTTGATCTAATTCTTTTCACTATACCTAACCTCCCTAATGTCCTTTCCTGCATTCCTACCTGAGATACATTCCAGGACCAGTCGTGAAAATCTCTTGTCCCCTTTATCCCCTCCATGTCATTTTCCACTGACAAAAACAAACAAACAACAAAGACACTGGTTAAACTTAATACTTTGCCCAATCCTTATATCCACCCATGAGGATACAAAAGCACACAATACTGGTTTCTCTGTTTATGGGCACAGCCCTTGACCTGCAGTTCTGTCATTCCAAAAATCATCCTGAATCCTGCTTCAGAGCCCCAAAGGGCAACGGGGCAACGCCGTTGGTTTCTTGGTGTTTACCTGTTCATTTACAAATCAAAGTATTAGATTCACTTAAAACTTTGGAGAATGACCTCTTCATGCACTTTATAATGCCAATGACAGGTTACTGCCTCGTAATACCACCACCATATGCACTGTAAATATAATTACAGGAGACTCCTCACTGTTTGTTTACCTATTGTAGACTGTCAGGGTACCTATTGCTTGGTCTTTGAAAAGGCATTGTGCATTTTTAAAAGGTCTGTTTAGGTAAGCAACGTAATTTATTTAAGAAGGTTTTTAAAACACACAGGTATCTATGTTTTCAGAAAGCAGTGCATTGTCTGTAATAGCAATTATAAAGAAGACAGATTTCTGCAACTAAAATTGAAGTAGTTTGCTTGCAAGAGTTCATCAGAAACTCTAGTTATAGGCTTCACTAAAGAGAAAGAGCCTTTCTATTCAAAATAAAGTACAGCGTCTGCTTTCAAGCCATTAACACATTAACAGCTTCAACAAATTCATCAAGTTTCTTCCAGTTCCAAACCCATTCATAGTAGGTCACAGCTGAGTATCTCCAGGCAGACCAACGTGTTTTGAGACTAGTGATGAGACAGCACTTCAAGTCTGAAAAGTCCACATTGGCCTTGGTAGCACAGTGTGCGTGCAAATAGGTGTCTTGTTCAAGCTTCTGCAACAAACTGTGGCACAGCCACCCTGCAAAGTTGTCTCTTATAAGAGAGCTTAAATGTGTTGCCACATGAGTATTTCTTATCTGACTTTACAAGCTCTCTAACGCATGCTGTAATCAGAGAATCTGCCCGCAGTTGAGATACAACCCCAGGAAATGTTAAAGGCAGATTTCAGCCCACTGTTCAGGGACGTACCAGGGAAATGAAATTCCTGTGTGTTGTTTCAAAGGACTCTCCGATGCACTGGTTATGTGCTTAAGGGAGAGGCAAGTGACCAAAATCCTAAAGTTTTCCCTTTACTGCCATTGTCTGTCTTTTCAGTATTCTCCCAGGCATGATGATTGGTTTGTGAGCAGTCCTACATCTTACAACTCACCCAGGGCCCTTAGCCACAGGAAATCCCCAGAGAAGAGCAGAGCCAGAAGCAAACGCTTACATACGGACTCCGCTCTATAACACTAACATTTTTTCCAGTAGGGATTAAAGCAACATTAAGTAGGGGAAAAAGTGACAGAGCTGTCTGATCCTCAGAATGTGTTCCAAAAGGGGGCAGGATAAACTTATGTGCCTTTTTTTAAAAGTAATCCTGGAAAATTGAGGATTAGGAAATGGGTGAGAAGCTATGGGCTGATGATGTGTCTGCAATCTTCAGGATTTTTTTCCTTTCCACATCATCATGCAGGCTACTTACCCATGTGATTGGAAAGCTTCCCAAACACTCAGGTAACCACATTGAGTTCGAGATTTGAAGTGACTGACTAAATGCAACGTGTCCTGTCCAAAGAAATATCTGTGGCTTTACGTAGAGATGATCTAATATTCACGTCAATTAGAGTATGAAGCAAGGCTTAGTATAATGGGAAATGTTATTTTCTTACACTTTAATTAAGTAAAATTAAGTTACCCTGAGCTCACATCAGTGACACAAATATTCCTACCTTCCACACGCAGTCGTTGAATGCAAAGCAAAGGAGAAGATTGCATAAGAAAAAAGGAGTCCAGTCGATTTCCTAATTAACTTAAAGGTGAACGCATCACCTTCCTTCCAAACAATTTCCAAACGTGAATTCTAATGCAAAACCAAATCTCTGTTTTACTAATACAATGGCTAATTTTGAAGAGTAGGACACCCTCATTCCATAGATGGTCATTTCCACTCTGCTCTGAGGTTCATTATGGTCTCTTTCAAGCTTATCCTGCCAACATCTCACTTTGGATTTACTCTATGCCGTGTGTTTATAATTATATATAATATACAGCTATATAATTGGATATAGCACATATATATATATATCTGGCATCCATAGACTGTCAGATATAGAAAGACATTGGCTCCATCCTGGATAAGGCGTCTGCCTGGTGGGCTGCTTTGGGAAAGTCATTTAAAAGTCCAGAACCTCAGGCTCTTCATCCGTGTAAGACGGTGGTGTCTTACATGGTGTATCACACTGGTTCCTAACAGAATATCTTATTATTCTGTAATCATGCCTCATTTAAAGTCCCCTGTAAGAACAGACTGGAGATTTGAAGATAGGCATTTGAACATGTTATACAGGCCTGAGTCATCACATCATTGCTGTACACGTAGAGAACACTGAGCATTTATGCTAACTGTTTCCAAATATAATTTATTATAAAAATCTTGAATGGAATTTAAAAAAGGTTTTAATGTGATTAGTATTTTTAATTAAAAATAAAATGCAAAGTTAAGAATTTTTAACCTTACATCAGGAGCTCTAGGCATACTGGCTTTACTCCCATTCTGCTTCAAGTATGTAAACAAAACTCATTGTCTTTACAAATAAATACAAGTAGCTGCTAGAATCATCATTTACCATTTTTGGAGATATACAGGATATTTTAGTGTCTTTGGCACACTTTCAAGAGCAACTCACTGACAATATAGAACCAATGTAGTTTGGGTGGTTTTTTTTTCCTTCAAAATGAACAACAAAAATTTTGTGAATTATAAAGAAGGAGGTAGACAATTTACAATAGCCAAGTGTAAGAAGCAACCTAAGTGCCCATCAGTAAATGAGGGGATCAAAAAAAAGCTATGGTCCATTTACACAATGAAATACTACACAACAGAAAGAAAGAAGGGGCTCCTATCCTTTGCGACAGCTTGGATGGAGCTGGAGAGCATTATGCTAAGGGTAATAAGCCAGGTGGTGAAAGACAGATACCGTGTGATCCTACCTATAAGTGGAACCTAATCAACAGAACAAATAAGCACGCAAAATATAACCAGCAACACTGAAATAAAGAACAAACTGACAGTAACCGGAGTAGAGGGATGAGGGGATAACAGGGGGAAAAAGGGGAAGGGTAATCAAGGAACAGGTATAAAGGACCCATGGACAAAGCCAAAAGGGGGTAGGATCGAGAGTGGGGCATGTGGTGGGAGGAATATGGACAAAACTGTGCTTGAACAACAATAAAAAATGTATGAAAGAAAAAAAAAAGAAGGCAGAGACTTGTCATACAACAAATGCCAGGAATGTATTTAACATGTATATCCATTGTGTTAGGTTACTATATCCATTTCAGTAAGCTATGTTATGCTGCAGTAATAAACTTAAAAATCTCAGTGGTTTATGCTACGGGTCCATCAATGGCAAGCTATGGATTGTTTCTCAGCACCTGTAATCAGATATCCACAATACTGGTGTAACATCTATATAAATAATGTCTACAATCATGGGAGAAAATTGAGGGTATGGAAAAGTATACATTGTCTCAACATTTCTGCCAAGAAGTGATAATCACTCCCTTGTTTACATCTGAACAAGTCATATGGCCAGGCTTGATTTCCACAGAGTTGTGTTGTATATTCAACCTGCAAGGATGGATAAAAAATATGGTAAAGATTAAAAGAGTCTATCACAGATATTTTCCAAAATCAGTTGATATACTGAAAGGTATTTAAAGATTACTGAGGCAACAAGTTATTTATATATGATTTAAACAACAGAGGAGTTAAATTATAAGAACCAGATGTCAAACTTCAGATTAAGGGCCTCCAAAAATCTGTTCCTCCATGAAAGCATTGAGAATACTTGCCAAAATTATTCAAAATCAACCTTTTGAAACTCTGGAAATAAAACAAAGGTTCTAATAATCAAAAAAGTTTATTCAATAAAAATGGCTAAATCTCAGTAAGAGAGCAAGGTTTCTGGCATTTAAATTTGCCACAAATATTTCCATTCTTCTCTTGTAATATTTTTGGTATCCTTGAAAATCAACAGCCTTACAATTACAGTAGCTATAAAAACCAGCCACCTAGCAGCCTTTAGGTGTCACTGCAGGGGACAGACCAAGGGTGCAGGTCCTCAAAAATCCCATGCCCCGAGAAGAGTTACCATTTGTCATGTCTGCAAGGTCCCTGCAAACCTCCATTCTAGGGCTTGTGTGTACCTACATGACTCAGTACATGTTCTCAGCAAAAAGACTAAATCAAGGGCACTTGTCAAAAGTAATCACCGGCAATTGTTTACCATCATAAATGAAATGAAGCAGCAACACCAGTTAGGAATAAAAGGCTCACCCAAAATTTAAAAGGACAATTGGGGAAAGAGAGGTCCATAATGGACTTTGAAAAAATCAAATATATTTCTCAAAATTTTGAAGACCACACACATATGTAGCCCATGTACTTGCCCAGAACATACATAAGAAGGCCCTAATTTCGCACCTCGGGCTCACCTTGAGGGCCTGCATGAAAGGAAAGGGAAGATTGAGGTAGGGTTGTGTGGTCTGCCCTCAAGAGGGTTCAACACATTTAATGAAATCTCTGTCCAATCAGACTGACTACTAAGCTAGCTAGGCATAGGTTTCAGTAGCTACACATGACAGATAATACCAGTTCCATAAAAATAGTCCTAATAAATAAAGATAATACATGTCAGTAACAGCAACCTGTGAGGAGGTGGATAAATCTAATTTTCAGAGATGTCACAGTATGTTATTTAAAATGTACAGTTCTCCACACACACACACACACACACAAATCGAGACATGCAAAGAAGCAGGAGAGCATAAATCATGCACAACTGTTACCATTCACAGAAACTGGCATTTTCATGGCGATCACTTCTCTAGGTATATATTTGAACAACTACATTGTACACTTAATATGATATTGTATATTAAATACATTGAAATAAAAATAAATCAAAATAGTCATTAGTAGAAAAAAATAAGCATCTGATTTTACTGTGAAATAGAGTTGACTCACTCTAACTTATTGCCTACAAATGTACCTTGAGAACGGTTGTTTTGTATGTTCAAATTTTGTTAGTTTTGTTTTGAAAATTTTGATTAGCATTTCTTTCCAGTGAGTTTTCTCTCATTAAATTAGGCAAATTTAAATAGGTTTTCAAATCATAGTGGTATTAATTCCACAAGGAAGAATTCTCAAGGATATCCAATGAACATTCTCTATCATCATTTTTGGCCTACTTTCAAAAACAATTTTCTTTGCTACAAGATCTAGATTTACTAATAAAAATTTAGAATATATTCAGAAAAATCAGAGAATGTATATTATGGCTCTACAAGCATAAGAAATATTACTTTATCTAAGTTTCAAATCCCTTTTATTAGATCCAAATTCATTCAAACACATTATACATTTGAAAAATATTGATATAATATTGTATGTATAATATACATGAGTATTATAAGTATGAATTATGTTACATGTATATTTTAATATTTAAAAACTGATTTTATTTTTAATAGCAGTATTTAACCAATAGAAGAGACAGAGTCATTGAGTTAATAATCAATCTCATTGCAAATAAAAAGATGGGTTAAAATTTTACCTGTGTAAAATTTATTCACATGCTTTTTATTTTTCAAATCCAAATACTCTTGCCATATTTTTATAGTATCAATTTTATGAACACTAATTTTCACCTGTGCATAAACTACCTAAATTGCTTTAAACTGTTGACCTGTTTTTTTACCTCTCTTCACAGCGCTTATTCTGAGCTCTCACTCACATTTGATTTGGATTATTATATTAAAGAGTTTTTAAGACATTGTGATCCTCACTCTGACTTGTTATTTACATATTAGGAAAATTTGTCAGTGCTAAATGTCTTTTTAGACTGAAATAGTAGTTGTCTACTGTTAAAATAAATATTTGAAATAAATTAAAATTTATTATAAATAAAAGTGCATCTTTTCACTCAAACTCAATTTCATGAATTATTGTTTCTCAAACCACATCTCTATCTTTGATTAAAATGATCTATAATGTGATTAGAAATTGATCACTAATGCAGACATTTAATGGTAGTTCTATGATTGCAGCGTGATTCTGCCAACTCTTCCCCTGAGCAAAGTCACAGGAATATCAGGAATCAAGGAGTAAAAAGGAGGTCCACTCTGCAGATCTTATGAAACTTTTAAAAATTACTGATTAACTAAAAGTAATTTTTAATGGTAGAAATTTTTTGCATTAAACCACCTATTCCTTACTTTCTGGGAAATCCAAAATTGTTGGAGGTGATTGTGCATTGTGAAAGTCATCAACTTTCCTCATCCTTTGCATTTAAGAGAAAAATGCCTATAAACATAGAAAAATAAAAATATATAGGTGAAAATTTATATAAGATTTTTAAGCCTATAGAAACATTTTGTTCATTGTTCTTAAAGGTTGTCACCAAAGGGGGCAGGGATAAGGGTTTATGGGCCAATAATTTAACAATACTCTTCGTATTATATTTTACTTTCCATTCTTATTGACTCAAAATAAATATTAGAATGTTAAATTGTTTCAGCATTTAAAAAATTAACTATTCGTGTAAACCTTGTTTCAAGTTTAAAATTATATTTCCCAAATACAATTGAGTATGAAATTCCTGTCCTATTTTTCCCTTAATATCATTATTAGTACTTTCAAAATACTGTTTTCAGGAATGCCATATAGGAAAAAAACACTTGCTCAGAGTTATATGGTTTTACAGAACTGAGTGCATAGATTCCATTTAGTGTTACTCATTTTCTCTGAATACATATAGCATACTTTCATTTTTTAAAATTAACTTCAAAACAACAAGAAGTGATTTGTAGAAATGGTCAAAATATGTGCTTCCATGTCGAGCAATGTGCTGAATTATCTTCTTGTCACTAGGAACTCAATTTCCCAGAATGTTCTTTCTTATGGTTCCAGGTTAGAGTTCGGACAAGTGAAGCAGTTGTCATGACACACTGAAGAGAGTCATTATTTAGAGGCGTTGACAGGTACATACATCTGGCAGGTTCCGGTTTGTCCTCACTCATTTGGCTTTACTTCAGGTTTTCTTCCGAACTGCCAAACCTGCTGATCAATACTAAAACCAAGCCCACCACACAAGTTTTGCTCAGAACTCAGAAAGATCATAGTCATGAAGCACTAATATTCTTCCATAAGCCTTTAACTGCCCACAGTTTGTGATAGAACTGCAGCAGTTGATCATTCCTAGATTCCAGGTGTCCTGGCAAGTTTTCTTTCACTTGTGCCAGGTAATGTTATTGATTTGTCTTGGATAATTTAACATTCCTTTTGGGACCTTTACTTCTGCAGCTACACCCACAATTTTTAAGACCTAATTCTTCTAAAAAAATTCTTACTTTGAAATACACTTTCATGGTTTTGCTTCACTCCTTAAATCATATTATTATATTTGTGTTTACATTCACTTGTTCTTTTAAATTAAATTTACACTCTGGTGTTTGTTTTCCCCCCAAAACACTTACACAATGGGAAATTGAGAGTAGAATGTCATTATTTATGTTGTCCAGAACATGGGCCTGTTCTAATACAAAGATAACTAATTATATAGAAACAAACACAATTTTGAACTTCTCAAATTTTACAATTTTATGTTGACATGTTTTTTCTACACTGCTTTATCTTGCATTTTTTCAGTTAAAAGTCCCCTACAATTGCAACACAACATATTTTCAAATACAGGGTCTTTGAAAGTACATAGTTGTTTTTTGTTGTTGTTTATTTCCTTTTTCTATAGCAATTTTATGTCTCATTATCTCACAAGTGACTTTTCTGTTTAAGCCCCATTATATTTTGTGCTCTAATACTAGGAATCCAGATTATTTACTATTAAAATATTATCATTGGAAGAATGTCATGGAGATTTTATATTATTGGCTTTATAAAACTAGCAAGATACTTCTAGGTGCAGAAAACATGATTTGAAATAAAATTTAAAATATCAAAGTAATATTTGGAGCAAAATCATCCTAGCCTATGGCATTTAGACTAGAATTTAATTATGCATCAATTTATTTTGTTTAAGAATTAATTTCCATTGTAATAATTTCTTATACTTCTAAAATATCTTAATTTTATATAATTTATTTAGATAAATTTCTATCAATAAATGAAAAAATAACCTCATTTTGGAATGTAGCAAGAATAATCATGTCCAGTCTCCTTAATTGAAAAAATACACTAAAATTATTTAATTTTAAGAAATGATTTCATTGTGTTTGACATAGAGTTCAGAGAGGGTCTTATAAAAGGGGATAATTCACACTTAGAGTAAATGTCCTTGCAAAGAACATACTTATGTTTATCTTTATAAGTAAGGTCTGTCCTTTATAAATAACAATGTTTTGGGTCAAATATAACTTCACAAATGCTTCATTTATCAAAGGGTGAACGCTCACCAAGTTGGAAAGTAACAAAGGCAAGTACAGCAAAAACAACAGAATCAAAGATCCACCACATTCTAAAATGAATGTCATATGAGGTTGGGAGATGGGGGTGGGTGGGGCTGGGGAAAATCGTGGTGGGAAATTGTTGACAAAAAGAAAAAAAATAGACAAGGGGAGGCTAGGAATAGTATAGGAAATTAAGAAGCCAAAGAACTGATATGTACAACACATGGACATAAACTAAGAGGTATGGGGAGGATGGGATGGGGTGCAGGGTGGAGGGGATAGTAGGAGGGAAAAAATGGGACAGCTATAATAGCATAATCAATAAAATATACCCCCAAAAAGGTAAAAGAATAAAAAATAAAAACAGTCACCATTTACCTAATTTTAACAAGTTGTAGAACTATGGTATTGGGCTTGCTCTTGTTATTTCCTTCTCCTCTGCACATTTGTGGAATAGTATGTAACATGACAAGGAGTAATTATGTTGTTAGTTATACTCATATTTAATCTAAATTTAATGTTCTGGACCTCCCTTTAAATAGTATATGACATTGGTCATGAGCATATATGCATATTACTAGCCCATAGCAGCAAATGAAGATAATAAAGCCTCATGACCCTCTGTTTTTGTTTGCAATAAATAAATAACCTAATTTATCTTTCCAAATTGCTAGTACCCTACTGTGATTTTAAATGCCTAAGGCACACATACATTTTACTTACATGTGATGAAAGTGGTTTTTGTAATCATAACTCATTTCTAAGGGAAGAACGAAATGCGAGAGGCCAGCACTAATCTTCACCCTCTGTGACTGAACACTTACTTCTGGAAAAAAATACCAAAGAGCTCATTTCTAAGTTATTCAGATCAAAATAGGGTCTCTTGAAAAACAGATTAATATCAGCATTAAATTACTTTAATCTTCATTTGTTTAGTTTTCAATTTTCAATACGTGCCATGTTTGATTTTATTTTGGCTTTTAATGAAAATTTAAAGATTTTACATGTAATATTTATTAACTTAAGTTTTTATGTAATTCAAATATAAGTATATTAGCATGTAATATATGAATATATAATCACATATAGATTTAAAAGGATTTTAATATAAATTCCAGGTTTCATAATTTCTGAATATGGTTTAGAAAAAGTACAAGACTTGTTTTAGTTTATGAATAATCTTATGATGCTTCACATGATTAGTTACATCTGTCTTTTTTTTAATAAAGTTTAGGATTAGATTAAATCATGTTATCCCTGATTCATAAAAAGATTTTAGACAACCAAATGAAGTATGCTAGACTTACCATTACTTGCCCTTACTCACTTAATTGAAGATTCTGGGAAATATAAAGAAAAGAGGAACATGTATGTAACATTTAACCTCTTAATGTTGCAAACGTAAATTTCTACAGATAATTAATAAGGGCATTAGGATGGATATTTTTTCTGTTAGAGTAAAAATAATTTTCTAAAGCAATAAACTTCCTGATAGAAATACAAGAATTACATTTCTTAATTCAGAAGTATTTTAGCCAGTTGAGTTGTTTCACATCATAATCACAGGTATTTTATATTATAATTTTGTCTAATGTCTAATGAGAATATAAGTTGTTTCTCTAGGGAAATTTTGGTTTCGATTATCATAAACTGCCTCAAGATCTCAAGAGTGAATGGGTGGGAGTTTATAAAACATACAGGGATGTCTCCTAACATGGAAGACCATCAATTAAATCTAAAATTTATAAGGAAAAAAATAAATTTTAAAGTCTTCTTGAACCAAGGTATTTATAGTCAACGCCTCTCCTGAAGGCATGTTAAGAATAAACATAATGCCATAAGCAAGATCTTAATTTAAAACTGGAACAAAATAATAAAAAGAAAAAATATTTAAATGGGAATAAATTGAAGTCATTAGAAGAGGTAATCTGAAAGAATTTTGATATCCTTGTCTCAGGATCTCTCCAAGACTGGAAATGGTACCTTGAGGTTGCATGATCTGTTTATTGTACTTCAATTGTTTCTATGTGAATGTAATAATCCTAATTTAAAAAAAAAAGAGGATACGCTTTCAGTAGAGAAAACCTTAACTTTTACCATCATAGAGGTGATATTCCAACATTAGGAGAGAGTTTAATTGAGTCCTATGGCTTCAGCCTGGGTTACTCATCTGTGAGTATGGATTCATTCCCACATACAAAATATTGGAGCCCATCATAATTTTTAAAATTGTATAAATCTATTGTAAATATCTGATAAGAGGGTATACACCTCAGTTTAATCATAATTAGAATAGCTCATTTTTTTTGTCCTTTCTAAAATACATTTTTGAGGATTTGATGGGACACTTTGCACTTTAAATTTTTATCATGACTGGTAGAAGTTATATATGTCATTGTGTACCTCCTTGAAAAAAGACCCTTAATCAAACCTAGAGCAGTTTCATTCAAATAAGTTAGAATTAGTAGGGCATCACCTGTCTCAAAAATACTGACACCAGAAGTTTTATAGGGCAATTCTGTCTTGCCCTCAGACTTTCTTAAAGAGCTAATATCTTTGGGTCTTTAAAATCAAATCACTGTTATGTATGGTTTCTTTTCCAGCCATTTACAAATGTCATTTTTAATTCATTTTTAGATTGCACTTAATTGAGAATAAAACTCAGACCATGACTATCATAAGAGGCACATTAATTTTAAAGTTCACTTATAGAGAAGATTTGTTTTTAATCACAGTGATTTTTCTTTTTCACCTCCATTTACATTATGCCTAAGCAAAAGGGCGTGAAGAAATATTGAGTCCATGTAACTTTTATTGATTAAGATAATGTGAACAACTAACTGACTTTCATTAATTATCTAAACTGCCTACTCAGTGCCCAGAAATTTGGGCAATTAGTTATAGCATTTCATTGCATACAACATCAAAATCATCCATAGTATTTTCATAATTACAGATTCATAATGGTGTGGTATCCTAAAATTATCATGACCCATGCAATAGATCTGTTGTAAGTGTTCTCAATGTTGGGCTGAGGAAAAGCATTGCCATATCTGAATGGATAAAAGAGGGGTATAAAATGGAATAGTTTAATTAAAATATAAGTCTAAACCATCCCAATCCTGTGTAGTAGTAAAACCCCTCGATGGCTTCCAAATGTTCCTAAAATAAAGGTAAAAATTCTAAATTGCCCTTTTTAAAGCCTCTGCTTGTTCTACACTCTTTCCATTTCCCCATATTCATTTTATGCTACTTTCTATGCCACTCTGCAGATTCCAGCCATATAAGAATACCTTCAATTCTCAATTTCTCCAAGCTCTTAACCAACATAAATTACTCACAAATACCTTTTCCTGTTCCCGGAAGTATTTCCCTCTTCTTGTTCATTACCCCTTCACTTGGATATCTCTCTTGTCTTTTGCCATATCAGTTGTCTTAACTCCCAGTCCTACTTCCTCAGATTGGACTGAATGGCTTCCTTTACATGCTTTGATATCAACAGCAAATGATACTCTGACAGCAACATCTTCATAGAGCCACAGCTTTGGGTTTTTCTAAGTTTTGATGATAAATCCTCTTTATTTTTATAGAAGCAGATGACAGTATACATTTTTATTTCTGTTGTAACAATTTACCACACGCCCAGTGGTTTAAATAACATAATTTACTATTACATATCCATAGAACTCATAAGTGGGAAATGAGTCCTGTAAGGCTAAAGTCAAGGTGTCAGAACTGTTTTTGTACTGGAGGTTCTGAGGGGGAACCTATTACTTGACTTTTCCAGCTTCTACAGGGGAACTGCATCACTTGGCTTTTGCTGTAGCACTCTAAACTCTGCTTCTACCATTATGTCACATTCCCTAACTCTAGACCCTTCTGCCTCTTCTCTCATAAGCATCTTTGTGACTACGTGAGCTCATGGGGATAATATAAAAGATAATCTTCCAGTCTCAAGAGTCTTAGGTTAATCACTTCTGCAAAATCCATCTTCCCATGTAAGAAGACATAGTCGCATATCACAAGGATTGGAACCGAATGGACACCTTTGGAAGAGGCAGTGCATTATTGTACCTAACACTATCAGAATGTTTTACTAGTGATCACATTGTCTTTTCCAGAACTTAGCCCAATTTATTTCATTGACTCCTTTAACACTTTTCACTGAATCTTCACAGCGTGCAAAAATTACAGTAAAATAAAGATGTGCCAACAACAAAGCAACAATAACATCTCAGAACCACTGCATAGTAGGATGAGAGTTTTTGGTCTACCATATTTCATTGGAAGAAAATAAGATGAATATTTATGATGAAAATGATGCTTTGTAAATATAAGAACCAGAAGTAGTTATATGGGTTAATAAAGTATGTTTTAGAAACTAAAAACACTCCACAATGGCTATTATTTTGAGTAACTTTTTAGTAGCATTTGCTTATTTATGTTATACATAAATTGCCACCAAAGCACAGAGAAGCCAATTTTTTTTGTTTGTTTGTTTTTAGAAGTATGTTTTCCGGCTAACTTTCAATAAAAGACTTCCCAAAAGAAAAACACCAAACATGGATATCGATCATGGTTGGTGGCACAAAATAGGAAGTTCTGTTTTGGGAGCTGGAATAAAGAATAAACTCCTTCCCTACTTGAACGAAGTAGCCCACTTTATTCAGACCATCCTATCAAGAAGCAGACCTATAATATACTTTAATCTCAAGGATTGAAAAAGTGGAATACAAATACTTAAATCCAAGATATATTGAAAATGAAACAAAAGTTCCTTTCATCTGAGTAATCTGATGGTACCCAAATGTTTTACTTTATTTCAAGTTACAGAAGATTAAGATAGCTCTATAAATTTAGGTCTCCAATTAGGCAATGGTTGTAAGTTGTCAATGACCTTGCTCATTTACATAACGAAGCATAACATCATCTTTAAGTTTGAAAACCTCTGGGTTTTAAAACTTCTTTATTTCCCTTCGACCCAAGTTCTTGTAATTTTAAGGAAGAGCAGCCTTGGGTACTTTTATTTCACTATCTGTAGCTTTTCTTGCTAAATTATTTACAGATAAACATATCTTATATAACAACATTAAATTGGTTTTTCATAATGAAGTTCAGTCTATTGAAGTGAACAGCTCTATTGGGTTTAACAAAGAGATACTATGTCACTTTTTTCTTGCTACATTTTTTGTAAATGCCTGATTTTATAAAAGTAACAGGTATGTTAAATATTGGTATTTACTTCATTTCATTGCAGTTGTTACAGAATAAACTGAAATTCACCTTGTACACCTTCCCTTCTCACCATGGACATGATTGCAAATGAATAGATCATTGTTTATATTTGGCAAATGGACCAAGAGCTGAATGGCTGAGGTGTTAAGAGGTAATTTTGAGGAAATGTCTCTGAATAAAAGGAGAGAAGAATGAGCTGAAAAGGGAGAAGCACTTTGAGTTGTTTTAAGAGTTTGATGACATTTCAGTAAAAATGATGAGTTGTAAAATATGTGTCTCATCTCCTTACTAAAATGACCATGACCACAATTTATTGTGAGTTAGAGAACTTGATGGATTGTTGTGATGTGCAGAACATCAGTATTCTGTTTTAAAATCAATGAATATTATCACAGTAGTCCTGAGAAGTCCTGCTGTTCTTATATCCTACTATTCAAAGTAACAAGATAATGCCTTTCAAACTTTAACTGTATAATATAGAGATTTTCTAATTTTCCTTTGTTTATTTATTGATTTTCCCCTCATACTATCAGAATCAATAGAATGGTTGGAATAAGATTAAAATAAATTAAGAACATGTTATGTGAACATAATCCTTAGACCTTTTAAATGCTGTAAAATCAGGGAATGTTTCCCACAAGTGAAAACAAACAGACCAAAAACTAACAGTGTCTTAAATAAGGAAATGCTTTATTTCATTATATAAGAATTCTAGAGGCAGGAACCCAAGGTTACTTCAGATATTCAAAGATGTTAATTAAGGAAGATATTTTTTGACTCTTTTAACCCCACTATTTCTAGCGCATAGCTTTTATTCTCCTGATTGCAAGATGATTCCTTCAATCACAGGCATTTTTATATTCTGGGTAGAAAGTGCAAAATGGATATGCCAGTTAACTCTTTGTCAAAAATGAAACGTTCCCAAAAGGATTTTCCAGGGGCTTTGGCTTACATCTTACTAGCCAGACGTTGTAACGTGTCCATATCTAGATGCAAAAAAATCTGTGAAGGTAAGTTATTTAAGTTTTTAACCACTATAAAACAGAAAAACTGAAAAAAAAAAGACAAGTAATGGTTTATCTGAAACCAACTGTTAGGGTATGCCACAAATGTTATTCTATTAATCCTAACAACAAACCTATATGGTAGCAGTATTTTCTAACTTACAGAAAATAAACCTGAAACTCAGAAGGTTAAGTAAAGTCCTCAAATTCGTGACCCTGAATAGCAGAACCAGGAAAAAACCATACAAAACAAAACTAGAGTTTGTCCTACACCAAAAAGAAAGCTTGTGAGTACCCTTAGGCAATATATGAATGATATTTTATTAAAACATAAATAAGGGCAGGTGGGCCTAATCATAACTTTTTAGTAAATACTATATTAGTGAGTATAATAAAATTGTTCTTGCATTTCACACATCTACATACAAAACAAGAGGAATAGAGAAAGAAGAAAATCTATAGTTCATATTGTTACTAAACAAAAGTGGGGTTTGGCTGCCCACTGCCACAAAAAGGCAAATTCTAGAGGTAGAGGCTGATGAGAAAGGAAAAGCGTTTTTATTCAGATGCTGAACAATGTGGGCTAATGTGGGACTCCACGTTTTCCCTCCGCAAAACCCAGACAAAACCCAACTGTCCTCAGCAAGACACAAACAAAAGGCAGTGCCAAAAATTCCTGCCTCATTTCAAAATACCGAAGCCAGGCCCTCAGAGCTCAAACCTCCAACCTCCATCCTGCAAAGGGCCCGGTGTGGTGCACAAGCAACTCTCAGGCTCCATTCTCATTGACCTAGCTCCACCTTCCCCGCGCGGCTCCGCCTATTCTCCGCCCTCAGCTCACTCCCAACTGTCCAGACAGGCCGTCTATCAGGATCAATATCACATACTAGTTTTGTAAAAAAGGAGGGGCAAATTTTTAAATACACATATTTTAGAATACATATGGTGATACTGAAAGAAGGGGATGAGTTTTATTTTCAATTTCACCAAGTGGTGATCCTCTCATATTATCCCAGATTTAAGTCTAGAAGGCAGATTATTGCCAAAAAACTAATGATCTGATTGGAAACTCATGTCTGAGTCATAAGATAGAAAATTTCTCTATGAATCTGACAACTAGACAGAGTGATATTTCTAGTGTACTATCTTTCTCTGTAAAGCTTTTCAAACCATTTAGACTCATTTTGTCAACTGAAAAGACCCCATCTTAAGATTCCAAAGATGGTGATGAGCTCCAAAACCAGATATGTAACACATCTAAAATGGACTATAATTTGTCTATAGCATGTATTTGGAGGAAAACAGATTTTAAAATGATATAATAGGTTAAAAAGTTATGATTGTTTGACTTTCCTATGATTTATTTTACAAAATTAACTGTAAAGAATATTGCATTATACATAAAGACTTTTTATAAATTCATGTTAAAAGCCTACATTGCTAGTATTTCCCTAAAATATTCCAAAAATATACACAGAAATCATTGAGTAAGAAATGCATTTCTCATGACCATATAAAATATTTCCCAAATACACTGTTCTAGCAAACATAAGGGCATTGCTACCACAAATTCTGCAAAGTGTTCTCAATTCTATTTTCTGCATTGCTTCCAAGTGATGTTCTACATAGTCAAACTTAGTAATACCGATGTTTAAAATCACTTATAAATGTTATTTTCCTCTAAGACACAATTTTAAATCCTCCTTTTCTGATCTTACTCCTGTCACACTCACCTGTTTCTGAATTCTTGTTTTATATAAATTCATATAGAAATGAATTTTCACATTCATGTTTCTGATTCTTCCCATGTCATCAACCAATTTTACCATGTTTGTCATGACCTAACCCTTAAGAAATATCTCATATTTTGCTGCCAGCTCTGGAGTTTATAGAGTTTCTTTTCAACAGAGCCATACATCTATCAGAGATACATGCTAGAAATCCATAATCGCACTCTTTCTTGGAAGTAATTTGAAATCTATATTGAAATTATTCTGTACAACAATTTTTGTAATAGGATCATATAGTGTCAATTGGGATATTCTTTTGTACACACACAGGCATACACACCATTCAAAAATCACAGCCTTTGCTATTATTTTCCTATTTCATCAAACTTTAATGATAAATATTATCAGTAAATAGAATTTACCATTTTTAAAGCATTTCAACATTAAAATGTATTGTGCCTACATTTTTTACTTAAAGTAACTCTTTGAGGTCATATGTACTGTTTTTAATCCTATCTTATTTCCTTCTTTTGAAATACTATCCTCTATTTTCTTTTTGTAGGTGATACCTTCACTTTTTCATTTTTAGATAGATTTTATATGTATTTTTTTTCTTACCAAGCAAAATTTCTCTTTAAAAAAGTGCCTATTAAGTCATTGATTCTCTTTCCAAATACATTCTTATTAGGTCATTTACTTGTTCTACTGATAAGCTAGAAATCATAAACATTACTACCATGTTATCTTTTGTTTAGCTTCTTTCTAAAAGAGGGTGAAATGATATGATGTTCATGTGTTCTTTCAAAGTAATTAAACCTTTTCCACACATATGTTTCAGACTTCTTCATGACACGCCATCTAGTAGTCCTAAATAACGGACATAAGCCTGATGGTTGCATGGCTATTAGCAAAACCTTCATGGTATTTCGAATATACAATCTAAGAGGACAATTCTCTCAGTTAAATAGGTCATACTTTCAACAAACTTTGTATGTATTTGCACAAGGTATGTCACCTAAAACTACTGTGTATAAATCCATTTAAATAAATTGTGTGATTTTACTTTAAAAATTATTTAAGCAGAAGGCACAATGTTAAATTTAAAAGACCTTTAATGCCTAATATGCAGATTCTTATAGTATTTTCTCAAAATTTTACGTTGGAATAACTTGCCTATGGCAAAGTTAATTCTATTAAAGACTTATAAAGTAATAACATGATATCCAGAGGCCCCAGTCACAGAGTTACTTAAAACCTAACGGTTAAATTGAGTATCGAAGAAGTGTATAAGGATAATGTTAGCATTTAAATATCCTTCAGAGAAGTAATACATTGCCGTTTCTGCCTATAACCTCAGAATTCGTTATGAGCCCCTATCCTCATCAGAGACCCATGCCCATCTGAGGTCCACTCAAGTTCACATTCTTTTTTGAATTGAATTTGTTATGCCATTCAGGTAAATATCACCCCGATCACATACACAATTAAGAGAAAGAAAGAGCAAGAGAGAGAAAAAGTTCACCTCCACTTTTAAACAATACTGGCTGAGTCTCAAGAAAAGAGAAAATGCTTTTATCATGCACAAGAGCATCTTCTTAATTGCATTTTGCTATCAAGATAAAAGTAAACCTCATTTTTAGCGCTACCAATTTTTAAATATTTATCTGCTTGTTTTTCTCAAATTACTTATTGTCCAGCAACCTGGAAATCAAAATTTCAAGTAAGTCTACCATTTAAAAAAATCACCAATATTTACATTAATCTGTGTAATATGAACATTTATGAATTTTATATTAAATATTTACATTAATTAAATTTAAAAATCTATACTGTGCATCAACCACAAGCAGGCACTAAAACAAACACAATTCAGAATTCAAATATGTTTATCCTTTAAGAAAAAATAGTTTCTATTTTCTTTATTCTCTTCAAGAGGTCTACATTTACCAATAGCGACCATTTTGCTACTTATTGCCTGGCCTAGAACTGCTTCCTTATTTACTGAGTGATTTCTTTCTCAGTATGCTTAATGCAAAAGTAGTATCTCAACTTATTCAAGAGGAGGTTTACAGTGTTTCATCAAATCAAAGACACAATTTACTGAAACTGTAACTTTTCTGTAATTGGTGTATGTATATCTTGCAGTTGATGGTGTTATAATAATTTAATTGACAATGGTGTATATTTTTGTTTGATTTTCTTTTTTTTTCATTCTGAGTGATACAGAGAATAATGGTGGATCCTGTGATTGAGATAATCTTAGATTTGATAAAATGTGATGTTGCCTTTAACCCAAACAACATAATGTTGGAATGAGCTTATTTATGTATCAAATGGATTTGTTGTCAGTGGAAATCAGGCTTTTCCATGGCATCACAAGAAAGCATTCCAAGGACCTGTGCCCAGGAGACTGTGGTCTGGCATCATTCATTTGGGTTGAAATCAAAGCTGCCCCCTGGGTTTCCAATGTCCCATCTCCCTCTGTCTCTCAGTGGAAAAAGTCCAGCCATGTCTTCAGAGGGCCAAAGCAAAAGCCTGTATCCAGAGGCTCTGCTTCAAATTAATGCTTGGTTATTTCGGAAACCACACCATCTGCTGCAGGCCCTAGCGACTGCTAGGCCCATGTGGTCACATGCTCCCAGGCAAGAGAGAATGCGTGAATACAAACACAGGCAAGTGCAGGTTCCTGAGGAAGAGAGGGAGAGAGAGAAAGACAGGCGAGGGCATCTTTGTTCCCCTGGGATTATATTAGCATGGCTTTGGGATGGACCAAAAGACTAAATTAACATCCCAGGCTTTTGTGGGATTTTGATAGGCCTACCTCTTAGTTTGACTGACAGGCCTCTTTGGTCTAGGACCTCAATGTGTACCCCAATCACCAAAAATCTGATAACAGGTGGGGGAGGGGAGGAGTGTTACCCTATGACACTGAAATGATATGATCCCCTGGGGTGTGAAGCTATAGTTTCCTAGTAAAGCAAACAGGCTAATGCTTCCCAGTTTAAGCTCAATGTCCAATTCCTTTTGCCTCCCTTTTTTTTTTTTTTTTTTAGTAAAACTTAGCTAGATATCCATGATAATAGTCTGACAAGGTGGCCAAGATAATCCTGAACACACACTTTATGTTTTTGTTACCTTTGCTGTGAGAATATTCTGGGTCTAGTCTCTAGCTTCCAATGCAGCCAAATATAGAAAATAAGATGTTGCGCATAGGTGATTTACAGAACTATCCAATCCACCACCATGCAGAGATGGCTCTCCTCAAGTTTAACTATGATATAAATCTTGCCAAATCCAGTAGTCACCTTCACAGCAGAATTTATCGGAGTTGAGCCTTACAATTCAATACCCCTTGAAATGTTTTCTGACCTGAAAACATAAAATATATCCTATAAATGGTATATATGATACAACATCTACTGTTTTATTCTTATTACTCTCTTAGTCGATTTGAAAGGTAGATTGAATTTCACAATCTACAATTAATTGTCCATTTTTAATTTTCTTGTGGGTACTTTCTGTACTGCCCATACTTCATAACTAAATGATCCTTACAAAGACTTATGAATATGTAAGTATAAAGTTTGAAAACAAAATAGATTTATATGTAGTGATATATTCTATATTTTAGTACCAGACATTTCTGCTCATATTTCTTCTTTGACCCAAGATTTATTTACAATGCTATTTTATAAATATGTATATTTTTTATTTTCTATTAACTATAAGTTAATTGTGAATTAAAATTTATAATATAGTATTTTTATATATTATTGTCATACCTAGTATATTGGTTAAAATCTTATTAGTTATACAAATTTGTCTATTAATTATTTTTTTGCTAAATACACTATATATTTTCAAAAAATAATGGGAATATTTCTTGTACTTAAAATATTTAATCTTAACACTTGGGCTTAATGTTTTCTGAATAAGAAACTCCAAACTCCAGTGTAATCATGATTAGTGTTGCCCACCCAATACATTATTTATTCTGAATTATAAAGAAATTATTTCTAAACATGTAACATCAAATAAAATGTTTGCTGTGGGTGTTTGGTAGATACAATTTATCTGTCTACGGAAGTATTCTCCTAAAATGCTTAAAAAAAAAACAAACAAAAAAACCTATAGTGTAAATAACTTGACACAACAAATTTACTCCCTGCATCTATTTTAAAAAATATTTCCTTCTTTTTTTCCATTAATGTGTTGCATTAGCCTATTCGATTCTTTCATCTGCAAATCTTAGGAGGAAACATTGCTAAAGAGTTATTTTTAACTGCTCGATAATCTGTTTATATTTTATTTAGAATATTTACATCTCTGCTTATGAATGACATTGATCTTTAATTTACTTTCACATAGTATTATTGCCTGGTTTTCATATCAGGGTTACATTAGATTCAAGTAATAGGTAAGGAATCACTTACATAAGATGAAAAGAAACTGTACTTTGTACAGTTAATATAATTTATAAAAAAGTGTAGGAAAATTTTGCAGGACTTTTAAGCTACAAAGAAAACCTTAGTAAAATTCTTAAAAACATATCTGTTTACACAAAAATATCCCTATTAATTAGATGTGTAAGAAGATGAGTATTTGATTTGGTTCTTGGACATATTCAGAGCAGAAACGTCATCTTTTCTTTCCTTAATAATTCTCATTTGGAAGACAGAAAATGGTAAGAGTAGAAGGAAATAGTAAAAGTGTGGAAGGAAGGAAGGAAGGAAGGAAGGAAGGAAGGAAGGAAGGAAGGAAGGAAGGAAGGAAGGAAGGAAGG